>QYAN01000157.1:0-13653 GCA_003988815.1 Chlorencoelia australis
TAATTTAATCTATATATTTATTTATTAATAATAATCTTTCTTTTCTAATTATCTCTTATAATAATAATTATTAATAATTATAGCTAATTTAATAATATTTAAAAAATCTTTTAATTTATTTATTTTTATTATTTTATTTTTAATTAATTTCTTTAATTTTTAATAAAATATATTATTTAATATATTATTATTCTATATAATCCTAGCTATTATATTTTAAAATTTAACTATATATATATTTATTAATTTTATCTATTTAAAATATTATTATTTTTATTTTATAATTTTCTCTATATTAATTTCTTTAAATATCTTCTTATTTTTTTTTATAAATCTTATTTATAATCTAAAAATAATTTATATAGCTATATCTACTTCTATATAAATATTTCCTATTATATTATAATATTTATTATAATTCTAAATATATAATTTAATTTATTTTATAGTCTTTTTTATTAATAATATAATTATTTAAATAATCTTTTTAATTTCTAATTTAAATAAAAAACTATAAAAATTAAGATATAATATATATTAAATAAGAAAATTATTTAATTTATTTTTATTATTATTATATTTATTTAGAAAGTTTAATTTAACTTATTTCTAATAATATTCTTCTATATAAGATATTATTAATATTATTAATATTATTAGAATTCTACTAATATTACTTTTAATAGATTTTAATATAATATTAATTTTAATAGAAAAATATTATATAAACTTATTAATTCTAAAATAAAGATACTTATAATATTATATATAGGCTATTTATTATTATTATATAAAGATTTATATAATATTATTCTAAAAATAGAAAAAATAAATTTAAAATTATAATAAAATATATTTAACTTAAAAATATAATTAAATAATATTATAAATATAAAGCTTTTATTTAAGTAAAAAATATATATCTATATAGTTTTTTATATATCCCTATAGGGTTAAAGGGTTAAGATCTATACTCTATATTCTCCGACCTATTAACCTATCGATTTATCACATATAGGATTATAGGGTTGGAATCCCAATACTCTAATTATCAACCCACCGACCCAACCACATAACCTCTGCATGATGACCAATTGTGCTCACGATCATATATCGTAACACCACGTGCTTATAACCATCAGGTTCGTAATAGTATTATTCGCAAAACTATAATTTCTATTAGCAGTAATAATATAGACTTGGCTAATTATTGCTATTAACGTGCCATTGACGTCAGTAATATGCCATCACTATCATTCGCATATAAAATTTTTTTCCCGATATAAGAAGGAAAAGAAGAAGAGAAGTAGAAGCAGAAAGCAGCATCACAGGGGCTATATATATATTGGCAATTAAATTATAACCAGCTATATCCCTGAAAGGAGGTGGCTTAGGGTACTGGTGGCTAAGCTTGATCTACCTCATTGTTGCTATGTGGTGACGACTTGGCCTGAGGCTGAAAGGGGCTAAATCGTCACACTAAATCATAGAGGGGTCCTAATTGCACTTAGTAGTGAAAGTCCAGGCTGCTCTAACTGGTGCTGGGGAGGGGCCAGCCTGGAGGACCAGCCTATAGTGACCACTTCGTAGTGGCAACCTCATAGTAATGGCCCTATAGTGATAACCCGGCAGTGATAAACCTATACTGATAAGCCTGTACTAAGTTAAGCCTGCAGTGCCAGTAGATCCCCGCGGTTAACGGCGGGATAGAGCTTTATACTTTAGGTCTCGCGGGCGCTTGCCAAAAGCGAGATCTTGAATCTAAGAAAGAATTAATATAGATGCAAGCTCTAAGATGCGTGAAATAAAACGTTTCATGCCGCTTAGATAGATAAATGATGATAGAATAGGAAAGCTAGAAGGAAGTATTTGCTTTAGAATGGGTAGGTTAGAAAAGGGAGAAGCAAGAAGCAGAAAGTAATTAATTATAATCAAGATCCTCGTTTAAGAAAGTAGAATATAAAAAAAAAAGAAACCGATAATTTATAGATATAAAATTAAAGTTAATGCTAAATTTACCGAATTACGCTTAAAGTATTGACCCACTCGTAAAATTATGGGTTATATAGCTCGATAGGGAATGTCCCGCCAAAACAAATACAATCTTTGATGGTCTAACGTAAGAATTCCCTCTTATTCATTAACGCTTTCAAATCTAACAGATTGCATCTAGGGTTATGATTTCCGCTTGTCATACCAGACAATGCGCGGGAGATCGGGGTTCGACTCCCCGTCAGAGAGTCAATCTCTAGAGTTCACAACCCTAAGTATTATTACTCAGATACCTCTAAAAAATTTTCGCTTTCTTTTTTATTTTTATTTCTATTTTCTTCTCTTTTTTCTTCTCTTTTTTCTTTTTTCTTTAGTACTTCCTAAACTTAGTAAAATCCCTGCCGAGCATTTGCCGACGATGTCCCCTTGTATTAAATTTGATTCTAATTCTCATATCTTTATTAAAAGATATATACATGCCTAAATTTGCAGACTGCCTCATTCTAGAACCTATGCTCAGATCCAGCCTTCGCATGTGACAGATGATTCTAACGATCGTCTGGGGTTAGGGAGTATAGGAAAATAAAATCCTTGAGGCGGCCAAATATCCTTATCATCCAAGGTGTCAAGGATGAGTTGCATCGCCCATCATATATTGAATAAATATAGCATTTCTTATCTTTCAAGGTCTTATATTGAGTTTGCAGATCACTCTCGGTTTCCGAGTACGCGCCGGGGGTTTGATATTGTGGGAAAGTAGATCTAGAAAGAAGGTAAACGTTTTTGAATTTTCGGATTTAGCTTATATCTTTTACAATTATGAGATTTGGGGGTTTTCTTATATTATAAAGCTTCTCAAGATAAATTTCGTAGAACTCTAAAGTGGAGATTTATAACATTCCTCAACTATTAATCACTCACTATGGATTTCAACGAATTGCGAGCCACTTTAGCTCAGAATATTGCAGATACAGATACTATTAAAGAAGATCAAGTTCTCTATCAAAAGCTTGCCACTTCAACAATTTATAGTTATTCTATACAAAAGATAAAATGGGAATTATAAGTAAATAATAAGATACTATGAAATAAAGAAATAAAATTAACCTAATTTCTAAATTTAAGACTTTGTTTGGAAACCCCGACCTACAACCAGACCTTCCTATGCTCAAAACATACTGGGAGTGGTACATCCGGACGAGCAAGGGTCAAATCGGAGAGCGTGTATCTTATAATGTTTTATTAGAATATGTTTAGAAATTTTCTCGTATGTCTTGGCATTTCTTCAATACGCCTATTTCAAAAAATACGATGGAAAGACTTGTCGAAGTACTAATTCTAATAACTTGATCTTTATTAATAGCCTCAAAGTTTCTTGAAAATACATTAAAGCCAAAATATAATCTCGGCAAAGATATATGGGAAAAGAATGACGCGGATTTTAATACACCAGTTATGGGTAAAGGACCTCTATCATTACCACAATCTGCTGGCGGGAGGTTCAATAACCAGATCGGAGAGTTACCGTCCCCACATTGAACCAGTCGAGCATTATATTCCAATCCAGATGACATTATAGTAGGAGAGCAATTACTAGGAAGTTCAGTGCAGGGCTGACTTTGACTGGAGATTTAACCAGTGTAGCCGTTTCTGGCTTAAATGGCTGGTTCGAGATAGTTGGGAAGCCTTTGATAATACGCACAAGAATTAAATACGCCGGGCCAGTAAATATACGGACTATTTGAGATTCAACGGAATTTAACTCGTTGAAGGGCATACGGAAAACGTTATATGAAGGGACTGGATCCTATTATTATTAGCAAAATTTATAATATTAAAAGTTATTGTATTATATTTTAACTATGATAAAATTTAGCTTCTCTATTAGCCGTTTAACGATATTTAAGAAAATAAATTAATTATCGCAGCAATATAAATTATTTCTCTCTGGCTTAAATACTAGTAACTTGAGGCAATTTTCGAGCTTTTTTAATGCCTCTATTGCTTTCCCACTTAGAATTTCTTGACTTAGATGTTCTCTTAAAGTAGACATTATGTTTCGATATACCCGCTATGATATGCGGGTGTTTAGATGCAGTGGTGGGAGCCTTCGCAATATTGGATATTCTGAGAAGTCTGAATGCATATGGATTGGGAGCCTTCATCGCCATTCCACACTTGGGTGAAAACAGTATTCCACAGTCCGATAACTGGGTCCTCGCTCGTGGGACTTTGAAGGACTAAACCATATTGGCATTGGAGACCAAGATTGTTTATGTAACGACCTCTTAAAACTTTCTATCTCTCTTAACCCCCATTTGCTTCCAGCTTTAATGTCTGTTCTATGCGCGAGCGAATTTGCCGGCCATTCGCGAAAACAAGTATAAAATTGAGCGGCAGTCTCAGGAAGAGAGTTCATATTTATAAGAGCGAAATAACAACGAAAAACTACTTCTAAAGTCTCTTGATGGAGAGTTACGCGGAAGTTGCGAAAAGCGGAGAAACAAAGTTTCGGCGGAGAGGAGATACTATTTTCCGACATCACAACCACAACACCACAGCTCCACGCTACAACCGCAGCATGGATTCATCTGCAACCCTAACTACCGAACAACCCCAGAGAACGCATTCTCACACAAATGCACAATGGCTACAGGCTTCCCGGAAGCTTCTACGCCACCTGTCCAAAGGTATCGCTGCTGATGAAGAATTGCTTTCCCTCAATATAATATTGTCTGAGTTGTCGGTCGCAGCCTCATCTGCAGCCTCACCCGCAGCCGTAACTGCAGCCATAACTGCAACAGTAACTGCAAATATCGAAACTTTCTTCCAAACCCTGCTCTACGACGCGGACATGCACAACCCTCTATACCAAGGACCTCGGGATAGACCGAATACCGCTAGAGTTTATAGATGGGTATCATCTACCATAATGTGTTGGGCTACGGATATAGGAATACAAACAGGCTATCGAATCGAAGTTCTGCAGTGGGTACTTCTTAATAGACAACCTTAAAAACAATGCTGATTTACAATGCCAGGAAACATCGCCTTCACATTAAAGGGGATTCGCGTACTCGCGGCATTCGTTCTACACTTATAATAGTTGCAAGATAAGATACTTATCAACAGCTGCTGCTATCGTTTGTTGAAAAATAGTTTGCTATTGAGAAAGGCCTTACCTCTGTCGAATTATATGCTCTTCTTGCAGCTGTGGTAAAGCAATATCTCGCATAACTGCGCGTTAATGACAACTTTATATACTAGGTATAATTATATTATATTTTAAAGTAGATAATACTAACTAATATATGCATTAAACCAATGTATTCTTAACTTACCTTTACTAGGTACAATAAATTACTATAAGCATTCCTGTCACATATATACGGTTAATATTAGAAGGGGAATAGAAACTTATTGAAAGCATTAAAATTTGTCGTGGACCTTGTTTGAATTTTCACGAAGTTGCAGGACACCGTCCAATACTCCAAAGGATTTTTGAGTGTTGTAAGTTAAGTCCCAAGACAATACCACCCATACCTATACTGCCGTCTATATATTTTGCAAAGATGCAAACAGGCACTGATGGGAACACCGTCAAGCCGGTTCCCGCCACACTTCTAGGTGACCACACCACATCAGAATAACAGGAATGTCATCCCAGCACATACTCTCCATATAGTATTAAATATAATTTATTTTGAACACCATGCCTAGATAAACTTCTATTGAGACTTTATTTAATAAAATCGATTTTGGCTGGGTCGATCAAAAGTCGCATGGCTCTTCTAAATGAAAATGGAACCAAGCACAAGGCACGATAGATTTTATCTTGCGGAAATCGCTCCCATTCGGCCCTCTAAGCTCGATCTGTCCGTTCAAGGGTATGAGAGGCATTCCACTCCTTTGTAATTGTAATCCTTATTGGCATTCACGTCTCTTTAATTGTATTTATACCCGGAGAGTTGCTAATATGCTTTAGAAGAGGTATTCCAGCCTTTTTCAGTGCTTTAGTGCATATTTACTTGCATATTTACTTGCATGTGAAGGAGCATTGTCTTGCTGAAAGAGAAATGGGAGATGATCGCATTCGAATGCTAAATACTTGCGCTGTTCATGTATCATTTCCCGGCGGCGATGATGGCAGCGATTGCGAGGTGGAAGTGGTGTTGGGTTTCAGAATGGGTAGAGAGGTCTATACCTATGTATTTCTTTAATAGAATTGCTGATCCGTTGACAACCGAAAACGAGGCCGTTGCCAGCATCGTTCTGACCCTTGACGAAGAGATCAAAAACCTCGCGAATATGTGGCAGTTTGGGATAAGACCAAGCACCTCCAACATTCTCTTAGGGTATTGAGGATTAGAGAGGATTAGCGCGAAGCAGCGCAATCTCACGATGAGCATTATATATAACTATACAACTATCATTCGACGTACAGAACTGCAGTTAGTTATAACGCCAAAAGAAGGATAAAGTGCAAAGGAAGGACACGTGAATTCTCTCCCACGGGCCTGGCTCGAAGGAGAAGGGTCTAGAAGAGATTACGATCTATATAGGGAGATTGGCTTATAAGGTTAAGTTTTCCAACCACCAAGCAGCACATTCTAAGTATATTAAGAACCTACGCGCATTCATTAAGAAGTACAAGGATATAGTGCCACCCTTTGAAGGCCTTGGCCTAAATAGCGATCCGCCCACTTAAAAACCAAGTCAGGCCCACACTCTAAGCGCACCCCATCTACTTAAACGAGGAGGTAATTGGAAAAGGGATATTTGGTGAAGTTTATAGGGTTATCAAGTTGCGCAACAGGAAGTATTATACTGCTAAATACTTCTTCCCACCCAAGTTAAAGGGCTATAAGAAGAATAGCAGGAAGAGGACGCAGGATGTGATTAATAAAATTGACGAGGCTTATAAGACATAGCGCAAGCAGATATGGAGAGAGTTTACTATTATGCAGAATAACCCCTATATAAATACCTTATGCTTAGATCTATTAAGATCGTAATACTAACTACTAAGTAACTTAATATAATATAGATAATAAACTTAATTTAAATAACTAAACCTACCCTAATAATGGAATTATATTCTCTAGGAAATATTAAGGATGCTAATATACTTTATAATTAATATATTATTATTTTTATATAAATACTAATTGGCCTTTATCACCTCTATAAGAACGGAATAGCATACCGCGATCTTAAGCCCGAAGACTTCTTAGTAAAAAAAGCCATTTACCGTCGCTATTACTAACTTTAATCTTTTCAAGATTAAAGATAACGATACTATTCTTAAGATAATCTATAGAATGCTAAAGCATCTTATACTAAAGGCTTTCCCAGGTTTTAGTAATAGCAATAGCTACGGGCCCGAGGTAGACATATGGTTAGCAGGCGTTATTATGCTTAAATAGATATATAATCTTCCGCACTCCCCAGCGACTTCTATGCCGAAAAGAATAGGCTAGCAAGTTACAGAGAAGTAATAAGGCAAATATATGGTCCCGTGGGTTAAGCTAATTCTCAAGAAGCTTGGCAATTAAGAAGGAAATAATATAGTAGTAAAGATTCTTATTAAAATAATCAAGAAGCAGTGGTCGGTAGATAAGTGCCTGAAATGCGGGCTATAGTCCGGCTTATTCAAGATGGCTACCAATGGTTGCATTATAGGAGTAAACGACCTAGATGAAGAAGAGGACGAAAAAGAAGAAGAAAATGACGAAAACCGACGGCGGCGACGGGATAAAGACACCCATAGTGAGGTTATCAACCACGAGTTTATCGGGTGCGAGACCATCCCAGAGGACAGAGGCAAATATGAACATTGAGAAAACCATCCCAGAGGGGGGAAGGTGAGGGGGTGGGGGTGGGAGATCGACTTGGGAACAAGCATTACAGCTCTTTGCTCCGTCCTACAGCCGCTGCCCAACCCCAATACAAGCGTCGGACTTAGCAAGTGATTATTTGAAGGAAGCATCTGACCTTCACGAGTCAACGGCTAGTGCAACACCCACAGAGGTCGTTGCATTTATTACCCCGGAAGGCCCCTGGAATCCAAGCCGCAGTACCCAAGGGACCAGCATTAGGACATCGCAGGCAACAGTGAATCCCTACTTGATTGGTTACAGGAGTGAAGAGCAAGAAGGTGAAGATCAACAAAGTCTAATAAACTCATCAAACGAGGTAAGCAAGTACTAGATGTAGGATGATATCGCTCAAACATGGTCCAGTGTTTAACAGCGACAAGAGTGAAAACTAAATTGGATATTATTCTAACTAATTAATGATAGGAGGGGAATTCGACCCTATCACTGCTAGAGACTTCTTCGCTCATTCCGAACAGAATCCAACTTCCTTTGGCTCCGCGATCAAGGCGAGGAAAACATAAGCAGCGTGATCTAGATCCACAACGTTATATAAGTGTTGACCCTACTGATCTCCTTGGAACGAGGAAACGATTACGATCTTCTGAGACTAATATTCATAGACACGAAGAAATTCGAGGCTGATGAGAGTCTGGAAAGAAACGACAGCCAAGAGGAGTCAGAACTATCTACCAGCTCATTTGTCTTGTCAATCCATACCTTGTATCAGAGCGCTTCTATTCGATTCTCAACACAGCAATCTCGAAGAGTGGTAATATGCCTCACTGGCGAAACGTTTAGTAGTCATTTAGAAGGTCTTCCTAGTCGCCGCAGTAATTACATTCTGTCGCCCATCCAGTAGCTAAAATAGAACCTGGAGAAACCTCTGAAAATAAAAGTATCAAAGTTCGTAGAGTGCAGCGTAGGTATTGGGTTTGTATATGGTGTTGATTAAAAGCAAGAGGCTAGCTGCGGTTTATCAAGTAGTTACACGCTAAACCTTCGTGCCGAATTTTACCCGTTGTCTTTGAACACAATTTAGTACGCACGATGCATTCGCACCTTCCTTTCGCTATAGGAGTATCGGGACCGGTATTGATAGCTCATCTATTTTTACTAAGAGGCTTCAAGTATAGGGATTTTTATATACGAAGGTTATAGCAAGTATAAAGAGTGAGTTAGAGTGTGTAATAAACCTATCTGTGACGAACGCACTCTCAACTAACTGATCAGATTATGCTATTCATTCTTAGAATAATAGATATAGAAGAAGAAGAAGAATAAAGAGGAAGAAGATTAATCCCTATTATCTATACTAGTATAATTATATAATATTAAAGCTTTTAAGCTAATTTAACTATTATATTACTTCTTTCTTTTGAAAGAGCTTGCCTTAAGTATTCAAAAGCTTTTAATTAATTAATATTTAAACTTTTTTAGCTATTTTAAATAAGCTGCGCACTAGGTCCTGGGTACCTATGGCCCTATAGACCTAACCCAACCCATGGGTCGGGTTGGGTTCTTAATTAGCTACCTATAGGTTGGGGCGGGTTAGGTCGATATTTTAAGAACCTATAGGTTTGTAGGTTGGGTCCCTAGGTCTCTGGGTTTCTGAGTTTCTGGGTTTCTAGGTTTCTAGATTTCTAGATCTAATTTATAAATACTTATAATTTCTTCTAATTTTTATACTAATTTTTATATTAATATTTATAATTATATAATATATAATAAGTATATACACACACACAGCAAGTAAATAGCACATAGTAAGCACACACACACACAGCACACATATACATAGCAAGTAGCACATAGCAAGCAAGCAGCACACAGCAAGTAAGAAGCACACACGCAGAAAAAAAAAAGCAGAGAAGCAGAAGCAGAAAAGTAAAAGCAGAAGCAGAAAAGCAGAAGTAAAGATCTTTATATTTAATTTCGTTAAAAAAAATATCCTAGTAGAAGCTCGCTCTAATAGTAATTTTATTTACTTGCTAATATTAGTTAAGTTTTAAATAAAATTAAATATAAAAATCTTTACTTCTATTTCTCTGCTTCTGCTTTTCTGCTTCTGCTTCTTTACTTCTGCGTGTGTGCTGCTTACTTGCTGTGTGCTGCTTGCTTGCTATGTGCTGCTTGCTTGCTGTGTTTGTGCTGCTTGCTTACTATGTGCTGCTTGCTTGCTGTGTGCTGCTTGCTGTGTGTGTGTGTGTGCTTATTATGTGCTATATAATTATTTAAATATTAATTCTTTTTTGTAATTATTATATATTTATATTATTAATTATAATTTTTTAAATATTTTATAAGTTTCTTTATTTTTCATTTTATTTATAAAATATAATTTAAAGAATTTGAAATTTTTTTAAAAAAAAAACTTTTAATAATTATATTATAATATAAAACTATACCTAATACAATAGGGCAATTCGAACTGCTTTGGCATATATACGATGTTGTAGTTTGTTGAACCTATCCCTGCTTTAGACACCGATATACTCGCAATTGTAGTACTCCGAGTCTTGAAATAATTTCGTAGTAAGCTTACTTGGGGTGATTCGTTGCACTGCATTTTGCCTCTAGGAGGGCCGAATTGGCTCGCAAACTCGGCCAGCAAAATATAACGTCCCCCGCATCCTTCAGCCTCACCTGTAATATTTTTGTCAGCAAATTCCCTAGGGCAGAATCACATAATTAATTTAATGCGATGAGCTAATTACTTTTCGTAATTAAATTAATTACTTTATAATATATTAAATTAATTACTTAAAGTAATTGATTTAATTCGCAAAATTATATATAAAAAAGACTATTAATTTAATTACTTAGAAAATATATTAATTTAATTACTTAATAAATTATATATTCTTAGCTCTTCTCTCCCTCCTTCCTTCCTTTCTTCTTTCGCCCTCTTCTCTCTCTCCCTCTCTCCCTCCCTCCCTCTTTTTTTCTTTCTTTTACCCTCCTTTCTCCTTGGCCTTATATTCCTCGCATTTTGCCTAGTATTGCTTAGTCGCTATTATAGCAGATTTATAACTAGAAGTTAAATATAAAAAATAAATAATTAAATATTATTATTAAATATTATTATAAACTAATTTATTTATTATTTTTAAAATTATTAAAATATTAAATTAATAATTAATAAATTTAGATATTATATTATAAATTATAAAATAAATCTTAAATATTATTTTTATATAATTATTAATACTAATAATATTTAGAATATAATATCTAATAGAATATAATAGTCAAGAGAATTTAGTAATTAGAGAATACTTCTTATATATCTAAGAATATAATAAACCCTAGTAAGGGCGTATATATTTCTTAAAATATTATATAAGTATTCTATCCTTCTTAGAATAGAAGAATAACTAGAATTAAAATTATTAAAATATTAAGCTATATAATAAATTATAACCTATATACTATATAATAGATTTAAAGAATTTGAGCGGTTTATTAATAAACTAATATTAATTAGTAAATATATAGATTAGATTATTTAACTAAGTTTTATAAATTTTAGAATTAGACTTTTTATTTTATTTTAATTTATCTCTTATTTTTACTTTTTTTTTTCGAAGTTTTTAATATTATAAATATCGAAATAAATAAAGATTAGGCTAAAAAGATTTAGAGATATAAATATAATATTAATATAATTATAATAATTAAGAAAAAACTAGAAAAATATATTATTATAAAAATTTATATTTATAAAATATATAATTTTAGAGATAAAAAGCTATAGATATTAATATAAAAGGAATTTAATATATTTAATAAAGATATTTTTAAAAAGCTATAAATATTAATAAGATTATAGCTATATATATATTTCTTTTAAAAAGATATTTATATTATTTAGAATAATAAGAATATAATTCTATTAGTAGTTTTTATTAAAATTATTAAATAAGAAGAAATATATAAATAAATAAATAAAGAGCTAATTTTAATTTTTAGTAAAATATTAATAAATATTATAATATTTTAATAAAGACTAAACTTAAATTAAATAGAATTTATAATAAGTCTTATAATTTAGCTACTAATTTATAAAATATTAATAATATCTATCTATATTATTAATTTAGCTTCTTTACTATCTATATCTTAGCTAATAAACTAGCAAGCTTAGCAACTATTATAATAAATTTTATAAGCTAGATAAAACCTTTAATAGCTTTTATAAATATATTAAGCTTAGCAACCTATATAATAAATATTATAAATTATATAAATTTAATAATAAATATAATAGCTTTAATAATCTATATAACTAATATCTATTAACTTTATACTTATACTTTTATAATATATTTTATCTATTATATTTAGAAAGAAACTAGTAATAGTTATAAAGATCTATATAGACAAATAGAAATATAATAGAGTTAATTATAGCTTTAATTTTAAATTTATTATATTTTATAATATCTATAAATATTTTAGCTTATTATTATAAGGCTATATAATAATATTTCAAATTATACTAAAAGGATTAGTAGAGAGCTATTATTATAATAATTACTTATTAGAGAAGAACTTTAAAGATATATATAATTATATATATAATTTCTTTAAAGATATAGAATATTATAGAAAGAATTTAATAAGCTAGAATATAATAATTTTATAAAAAATAATAAATAAGAATCTAAATAAGCTAATTTATTATTATTTTTAAACCCTAGTCGATAAATTTATAAAATAATATTTTAGCTTATATCTAAAGTTTTATTCTAATCTTATCCTCTTTAATAAGCTAGTAACTATATATTAGGAAGTATTAATATATTATATAGCTATTTTTAACCCCTATAAAAATATTTTATAGCTTATTAATAAAATCTAATTTTTAATAATTATTTCGAAAAAAGAATTATTTAATATAAATATCTATAAATAAGACCTTTAGCCCTATAGCCTACTATATAGACTATAAGTATTATAAAGGAAATAATAACTATTCTAATAAATATAAATATTCTTTTTCTTCTTTTTCTCTTTCTTATAAATATTATATTTATAGAAAAGAAAATTATTAATTATAGAAATATATTAAAGAAAAATAAGCTTAAATAAGAGAAAAGTTTAAAAAGTATTTTAATAAAGACAAAAGCTAAAAAGAAAGCTTCAAAAATAGGTTTTAATAATTTATTACTTATTATAAAGAAAAAAATAATAATAAAGATAATAAAATATTTAAATTATTTATATTTAATATTAAAGAATATAAAGAAAATAATAATAATAATAATATTAGCTTAAAAACTAGTTATTTTATTATTAAATTTAGAATATTAAATATAAAATAAGTTATATTTATTAATAATAAATTAGCTAATAATATATTTATATATTTTCTAATTACTAATTATATTATCTTAAATATAGAAAATAACCTATTTAGCTATATTATATTTCTTATTTTATATTATATTTCTATAATTTTTATAAATATAATAATTAATATTAAAGTTTTAATAAAGTTAATAGCTAGCTATAATTAATTTCTAATATTATAGAGAAAAAATAAATTAATAAAGCTTAATATCTTAATAAAAAGCTAAATTAATATTTAATTTAAAATTAAAATATTCTTTTTAATAGAAATTATAGAAATATAAACTCTTATAGAGAAAGTATAATTCTATATTATTTATATAAATATTTTCTTTTTATTATATCTAGTAAATATAGATAATTTAAGAATTTATTATAATAATCTTTAAAATATTATTATTATTAAAAATAAGAAAATATTTATAATAAA
>QYAN01000158.1:0-13528 GCA_003988815.1 Chlorencoelia australis
TCTGGGGGCTCATCACCTTCCCCGGTATTACGGCTACAACCGAAAGAGAAGATGACCAGTTCTTAACATGATGAGCGTGCTACCACTCGACCAGTTCGGGTAACTGGTATATCAGGTTTGTTTTAGTTAGGAATTACTATTTAAATATATATATATAAGCGCGGTTCGCTTAGCACCCGCGGAATGCGGAAGATTAGTATTAGGATAATTCTCAGTTCGCCTACTTATCGCATTGGGACCAGCGCATGAGTTACAGTGGCACACATATAAATACTACTTCGTAGTATTCAGAGTAGAAGAATTGAACTAGACTTGCTATTTCCTTTTGCAAAAATACCGGTGATATCTATAATATGATTTTGTTTATAGAATGAGTTTTGAGATATTGAAATGATTTTTAACTATCAACCTACTCCTTCGTTCATTACTATTAGGAATAAGATATACAAGTCTAATAGAGGCATAGTAGTAAAGATAATAATCCTAGAAAAGCAATGACGAATGATATCTAAAGAGAGGAGAGAGGAGAGAATTACACTAATACCAACACCAACAGTTGGTAGCTGACTAATAGCTTACAAAGCACCAAATTTTAACAATCACAATCTAGATTTGCGCGAAGAAACGACTGGAATTATCACTAACAATCAGAGGGCATCACAGAATCAAAGGGCTGAGCTGATCGGACGTGCTAGAAGCTTGGAAAGATTGAAGATACTCAAAGGACCAAGAGGTTCGAATCTATGGTTAGTATACCTATTCTCGACGTCCGCGTTAATCACGCAGAACAATAGATGTTTACGCAGAATCAAAGGTTCACAGCTAGGTTGTATACCTAGTGATCTCCAGGTTCACGTTAAGGTACGTCAAACCCTTACCTTCACTCGATATTTTCATTCGCCCCAACTACAACTTCGCACATATATTTCTACGTCAAAACCACACACAGACAACCTCCTCTTAACACATCAAAATACTAACTACCTTTCACTCAGACACGACCTTCCTTTCTATACCTTCAAATCACTCCCGAATCCCCGAAATCCACAGTTAAAAAAATGGCATCGAAAGCGCCCATTGTACGAAATCGAAAACTGGGGAAAGCAGCTTGATATCACAAAACCGGAGCAACTGATAGAAGGGCGGATCAACGGATACATATTCTGGCATTTGCAAGTACACGATGATATTGACTGCAGAGATAAGGACCTAATTCGGAGGGACAGATGACTGCCGGTTACCTTGTTGAAACATGGTCCCTCAGAATCTACAAGAGCTATTTCAAGAGGACTTTCAAGGATAGATCAAGAATACGTTTACCATGGTCAATAGAGAGGTTCTACAAGAGCTTCGAGATTATCTCCGCCGAAATGGAGTATAAGTCTTGAAGAAGAAAGGTAGCGTCATCAGGAGAAGTTGGCAAGTATTGAGAATTGGCACGAAATTCAACATCAACTCGAATCCAGTAAAGGCCAGTTCAACTCGAGATTTGATCCCCGATTTGCTACACTGATTACTCTACCAGCTCAGCCTGCTCTACCGATTCGAACTGCTACTACTGCTGCTGCTACTGCAAATCAAAGCGTTTATCAGCTGCAGTTATTTGTAAATGCAGGATTTTCTACTAAACTTGTCACACAAAACAGGGGTTTTCAGGAACTTTGAGGACTTTAACAGGCACAGCAACAGCAACAATCAACACAGCCAACCCTACAGCAACAACCATCTTTGTAGACTCAACCATTATAGTACGTACAACACCCCACCTCCAATACCCTCAATAACATTTCGAGTCCGCATGCTGAACAAATATTAGGCGCTACTTGCTCAGACTATTCCACGACCATAAATTTTGATAAGGCTAGCAATGCCAAGAAGCCAGCCCATAAACGCAAAGCTGAGGATATCAGCGAGGATAAAG
This sequence comes from Chlorencoelia australis, assembly GCA_003988815.1. Classification (NCBI taxonomy): domain Eukaryota; kingdom Fungi; phylum Ascomycota; class Leotiomycetes; order Helotiales; family Cenangiaceae; genus Chlorencoelia; species Chlorencoelia australis. Next base: position 1,922 of record QYAN01000158.1, read on the forward strand.
AGAGCGGCGAGAACCCACAGTCTACAGTTATCAAGTCAGAGGCCGGCCAGGAAAATACACCCGCATCGCAACGCCCTCGACGCATCAGAAAGCCAACAATCCAAGCTGATGGCATGGTCCCCACCCAAATTGCGTTTGCCAAGGACAAGTAGAGACCTGGTTTTCTTAAGAGCTTGCTTCTAAAAGAGGAAGATCCTGCAAACAGTGGCGATAGGAAGAACAAGAATTAGATTTTAGCTCTAGCACATACGAGTCTCATCACAGCGGCAGCTATCCTTCCCTCCATGGTTTCAGCTAGCTATCCTTCTCTCTCTGCAGCTTCAGCTATTCTTCCCTCCACAGTCTCAGACTGGCCCGGTGAGATTTGCTTCCGATTCCAAATCGTCTAATAGGCATTAACATCCAACCCAGTTACAGCTATCTTCCCTCCACGGCTTCGCTAGCTATCCTTCCATTCCTGCAGTTCAGCTATCTTCCACCTCTACAGTACAGATATCCTTCCCTCTCTACAGCTTCCGCTATCCTTGTACTTCTGCAGCTTTAAATATCCTCCCATCTCTGCAGCTTCCGCTATCTTCTACCTCTATAGTACAGATATCCTTCTATTTCTATAGTTCAGCTAGCTAACCTTCTACCTTTATAGTATAAATATCCTTCTATCTCTACAGCTTCCGCTATTTTTATATTTTTGCAGCTTCAAATATCCTCCCATCTCTGCAGTTCAGCTAGCTATCCTTCCACCTCTGCAGTGTAGATATCCTTCTATCTCTGCAGTCTAGCCAGCTAACCTTCCATTTCTGTAGTATAGATATCTTTCCCTCTCTGCAGTTCAGCTAGCTAACCTTCCATCTCTGCAGTACAGATATCCTTCCCTCTTTGCAGCTTCCGCTATTCTTATACTTCTGCAGCTTCAAATATCCTCCCATCTCTACAGCTTCCGCTATCTTCCACCTTTATAGTACAGATATCCTTCTATCTCTGCAGTCCAGCCAGCTAACCTTCCATTTCTACAGTACAGATATCCTTCCCTTTCTACAGCTTCCGCTATCCTTATACTTCTGCAGCTTTAAATATCCTCCCATCTCTGCAGTTCAGCTAGCTATCCTTCTACCTCTACAGTGTAGGTATCCTTCTACCTCTGCGGTTCAGCTAGCCTTCCACCTCTACAGTACAGATATCTTTCCCTCTCTGCAGCTTCCGCTATCTTCTACCTCTACAGTACAGCCATCCTTCCATCCACAGCCACAGCTATCCTTCTATCTCTGCAGTATAGATATCCTTCCCTCTCTGCAGCTTCCGCTATCCTTACACTTCTACAGCTTCTGCTATCTTCCACCTCTATAGTACAGATATCTTTCCCCCTCTGCTAGCTAACCTCCCATCTCTGCAGTTCAGCTAGCTATTCTTCCACCTCTGCAGTGTAGGTATCCTTCTATCTCTGCAGTTCAGCCAGCTAACCTTCCATTTCTGCAGTACAGATATCTTTCCTTCTCTGCAGTTCAGCTAGTTAGCCTTCCATCTCTGCAGTACAGATATCCTTCCATCTCTATAGTTTAGCTAGCTAACCTTCCACCTCTGCAATATAGATATCCTTCCCTCTCTGCAGCTTCCGCTATCCTTACACTTCTACAGCTTCAGATATCCTCCCATCTCTGCAGCTTCCGCTATCTTCCACCTCTATAGTATAAATATCTTTCCACCTCTATAGTACAGATATCCTTCTATCTCTGCAGTTCAGCCAGCTAACCTTCCATTTCTGCAGTACAGATATCTTTCCCTTTCTGCAGTTCAGCTAGCTAACCTTCCATCTCTGCAGTACAGATATCCTTCCCTCTTTGCAGCTTCCGCTATCCTTACACTTCTACAGCTTCCGCTATCTTCCACCTCTACAGTACAGATATCTTTCCCCCTCTGCTAGCTAACCTCCTATTTCTGCAGTTCAGCTAGCTATCCTTCCACCTCTGCAGTATAGGTATCCTTCTATCTCTGCAGTTCAGCCAGCTAACCTTCCATCTCTGCAGTACAGATATCCTTCCCTCTCTGCAGCTTCAGCTATCCTTCCTTCCTTCCATAGCCGCAGCTATCCTCTCTTTCGCTAGCTGGCTTGCCACCGAAACAAGGAATTGCAAACAAACAATCGAGATTTGGCAAACCGGGTAAAGATTGAAAAGATGGATTACAACGGGCAGATGTAGGGGAAAGATGGATACAATAGGTAGTAGATTTGACGGAAGGATTAGGGTAAAAATAGAGGATCACAGATAAGGGGGGGAAATGTAGAAGGATAGGGAGGTGGAGAATATCCTGAAGGTTTTATATTATATGGTATTTTGATTTTTTCAAAGCTTTATTATTGGGATGATTCTCACCCTTATTGAATCAATTTGTTTTTTATTGCTTTTGCATTTGCAACATCCCCGGTAGAGAATTTTTCCAGTCGGAGTAGGACACTCTCGTTATACTCTCGATAATTCTCTTCTCGAACTTGCGCTCAGGTAAGAATACGAATCAGCAGGTTTCGAAGTTCGCTATACGGCCAAAATTACTTTCTATATACTTTTAGTTAAGTGGGCACTTTCAGACTTCGGAAGATATTAGGAAAGAAAGCATAGTTTGCTTCCCTTGGAATCCCTTTAAAAGTCAAGGTTAAACATTATGCTAATTGAAAATTTCTATTCATTCTAGCTTTGAACTTCTTCGAATCCTCTCCGCAAATACTCTCCTCAAACCCCTCTACTCGAATCCCTCTTCTCAAACCCTCCTCGAACCCTCTTCTCTAACCCCCCTCTGAACCTTCTCCCCGTAATGAAGGAGACAGCCACGGCCTCCCTACCTCACCCCCCAATAACCTCATGATCATACCCTCAATCCACGAAACCGTGGATTCGAGCTCGTCCGGGGACAGTCGATCCAACAGCACTACTCCAATGATGGAATCTTCTATTCCGATAGCAATCTACTTCAACATCCAACCCCAATCCGAACCCAGGTGCCACGACGAGCATGTGTTAGACGCTGTCCAATTTCCTTAATCGATAAGCCTAATGTGTGAGGCCATTCAATACACACAGGCCATTCCGTAAGGCTGATGTGTGGCCATTCGACACACAAGCCATTCCGTAAGGATGTGTGGTCATTCGAGACACACAGGCTATTTCGTAAGGATGTGTCTGCAGGCGTTTGAACTCATTTCCTTCGCCCTTCTTATTCGAGACCAGGCGTGGGTAGGTATACTATGAAGCATAATCAAAACTTAGCAGCTTTCTTCTGAATTGAAATGAGAGAAACAAAGGAATGGGTGTTTGCTTACTAGAAGAAGAGTCGATAAAGTTGGCGATAAACTTTCGATCTCTATTGAGGTATGTTGGTAGCTTTCTTTTTCATTGAAAAGAGAGAAGCAAAAGAATGAATACCTGCCAAGTAGAAGAAAAGCTAATCACGTTAGCGATAACTTTCGATCTTTATCAAGGTATAGGAGTATGTGAAGAGAAGAGAAACAAAGGAATTGACATATGCTTACTTGAAAAGTTGATCAAGTCCGCGGCGACTTTCGATATTGATTGAAGTATAGGAATGTGTGAAGAAAGGTGAGTTATTCTTCCTCCGGACCTTAATGAAAAGGAGAGAAGTAAAAGAATAAATGCATGCTTATTCGAAGAAGAGCTGAACACGTCCGCTATGCCTTTCCAAGAAATATAGCATCTGCTGTTCTCGTAGTGAGGTTTAGGCACATTTGTTGTAGAAATGAAGTATGCGTAGACAAGTCAAAGGAAAGAGACAGTTTTTTCGAGCATCGGACGGTACAGTACTCCCCGCAATCTACACCCACACCACATTCAATTTAATCCCACACCTTTTCACCACCACCGACAATCTAAACCCACATTCGCACTACACACACACCCACACCCATACTACATTTAATTTAATCCCACACCCACCCACACCCATTCAATTCAATCCCACACCTTTTCACCACCATCCTTTTCAATTCGCAATCTATCAACTCATTCAATTCGCACGATCAATTCCCAATTCATAGAATTCGCGATTTATTCAATTTGCACCACCTATTTTTATTGGGAAAGTTTTAGTAGGAGGTTCGGAAAAAGAAAACTTTTGTTTTCGAGTATGAGAATTCGCTCTACGAGTGAACTGGTAAATATAATTTGAATCAACAACTGATCAGATGATGATGATTCCTTTGATGATTCTATCTCAGTTACGGACCATAGTAGAACATCTATGTCTAGAATGGCTTCAGTCCGCCGACAACAACCCATTTACAACGGACAAGTAACTCGTCAACCACCAGAGTCTGCGGGCAGTATTCTTGGGTGCCAGATAAGACCTCGTCTTCGATCCGCCTCGTGATGCTTCAGCGATAGCAACACCGACGCCATCCCTCCATACCATGGAGGAATTCGAGGGCGCGTATGACCTCGACAATGAACCGCAATTCGGGGATGGTGGGTGACTTTCTTGCTTCCCCCTTCGTCTGCTCTCTGCTCCGTGTTTCTGTGCCGTTGAAGCTCGACGACATGGTCTCGGTCAAATGCCTCACTCAGCTAAGATCATCTTCTCTCGATCTTAATTTATCAACAGCACAGAGCCCATTCGGCCCAAGTACACAACTTACCAGAGAACGTGGTACCAGAGTCGATTCCGATCATGATATGCCACACAATCTCCGCTCAAGTCGGCGCGATCGAAGCAGTGATCAAGGCAGTCAGATCCGGAGAGGTAACCCAAGAGGCAGTCGAGGCATTCGCGGATAATTGGGGTTTCTTGGCTGGCGCGAATGCGCACTTGTTTCCGGAGAGTTGTAGGGGATGTCATGTTGGGTATTGTCCCTCTCAGGAAAATCCGAAGCCGGAATATCATGAGAAGGGGTGTCGGGAATACTGACGTCCCGCGTCTGCATGGATCATGGCAGAAAATGTGTTTGAGGCCTTCTGTCTGATCTCCAACCTTCGTACGATAATTGTTATATCTTTAGTTTGATTGACGGTTCCTGTTTGAGCTATAGTTCTCGTACGATCTGTGTGCCATCTGCGTTTCGTTGTACGATATCATGTTAGCTAGCTATTCTCTCAAGAAAGAGGACACACATACTTTGACTATTGATCGTACCTTTTGTGTGCACACGTTCCTAGCTGAGTCAAGACCAACAAGGGGAGAGAGCTTTAGCCATGGCACAAGAATGTTGGAAGGAAGGGCTATGTGGCGATCCAGGGATGTAAACCGGTTTTGCATTGACGAATAGTTTAGTGGCGCCGAATGGTCAACTGCGGATGTGTTGCAGCGACGACGGATTGTGTGTAACCGTGTGTGAAAGTTTTGGTAAACCCTCCTCGTGTAAGATTCGAGACAAGATGAGGCATTGAGGGATGGTTTGACCTCTCAGGAACGGATTAAGAGGAGACTGTATAGAGGGGGGACAATGTCAGCTTTGGAACTTCGCAGATGAAGAAGATGACTTAACGATATATTGCAAGGGGATTTTCGATTGATTTTTTCTTCTCCTTCGTATTGACTCTCGAAATCAACTTTCGCTGTGAGACTTTTCGTGTGTGCGGTCGAATTGAGTGGCGGATTCAAGGAGGAAACAAAACCCTGAGATACTGAAGAACGAGGCCTCGATTTCAAGAGGAGTAAAGGCGGATAACCTTCTAGGGGTATAGAATCGGGAATAACACTACCCATTCCCTCAGCGTTTGGATTGCAGCAGCACAGTTTCCTCCAGTTCCAATTACAGGGTCGAGCAGGATGGCGAGCTCTAAAGCTCCGGAGTTGGGGGAATCGGACGGAGTGTTGGCTGCGGGTCGACGGTAGGGGAGGTTGTTGTAGTATTTGACAGGCTCGGAGGAACTGGACAGAGTGTTAGCTGCGGGTTGATGATAAGGGAGATTGTTATAGTATTTGACGGGCTTGGGAGAATCGGACAGAGTAATGGTTGCGAGATGATGGTAGGGGAAGTTGTTGTAGTATTCGACGAGCTTGGGAGAATTAGACAGAGTATTGGCTGCAGGATAATGGTAAGAGTAATAATGATTTGGGAGAGGTGGTAATAAATGATAAAGTACAAGGGGAGAGAACTGGAGAAATGCCTCAAATTCGGGTGGCTTCAGCTGAAGGCATAATAAGTCTTGCCCCATGGGGTGCTCGTGCTCTCGGTGGCCATTTCCAAACAGAGGCACAGCAATGTGGTTTGGTGTAGGAAGGGAAGCGGAAAGTAGAATGATATTGCGAATATTCGTCTTTTCGTAAGCTAACTTCTTTCCTCAGCCAATCCGATAAAGGATTGATCTGTTACGTACTGGCTGCAGTCCGGGAAGATGGGCTCACGTATGGATTGTTCTAAGATCGATGTAAGAAAGCGTAGGTCTGACTGAGTAACAAAGTATGAACAACTGAACTCAATTGATCAATGTTTTGAGCACGAAGCTCCTATCTACTAAATGAGCGTTCATTTCCTTAGACCTCGTCCCCTCGTTCCTTTACTCCACCGTCCCATCGTTCCACTATGTGACTCTACTAAAGAATAACCAATGTGCTTCCGATAACCGTATCGTAATATGATCTTCCTTTTCTTCCCTTATTCTAATCAATTTCCCCCTTCTCTCTTCTTATAAATTAAGTTAGAAGTATTCTCTTATAGGGATTAGAAAAACATACCAAAGATAATAATATAAATCCGATCGATTTCTGCCTTCTCTCTTCTAGTTTATCCCTTAAAAATTGGTATAGTAGAGCAACAATCATATCTTCATCTTCTTATTAGGGTAAGCCCTAGATGTGACGATTGTGGTGGATTGCTTACCCACTGAGCCAACGGGCCAAAAGGCACTTGATAAGATCGGGAAATCTTATCGCAATCAGCTATATATACCAACAAACCCAAATGGACTACGTAAGCCGAAATGAGCTGGATCGTCACACTAGAAGAAAAGATATGTCGCTGAGGTAGTGGTTCTCCGTCGGTCTTTGGTGTTGGCTTGGTGTCTCTAGAAGAAATGATATGTCGCTGAGGGAGTGGTTCTCCGTCGGTCTTTGGTGTTGGTAAAGGGTAAATATTTTGATTATAATTATAATCACATGCAAATTGTTGTTAATTCGAAGTACAACTTTCGATTATATTGAAAAATCGAAAAACCGAAAGCAAAGGAGATGATTGAGTAGAAATAAAAATAGATCGAAAGAGGGCTTTATTAATATCATAGCGTATGTTGTATAGCGAGAAATTCCATGTGTTGAGCTTGAAGAGTAGTTCGATATAGTAAACATTTCTAGGCACTATACGGCAACCTGTTTAGTATTTATACAAGTAATCTACTAGGAAACGAAATAGGCATACTTACGATCTGATGATCTGAGACGTTCTTGGCAAAGAATACTACTTTCGTCCTCCGTACTCACACACTCCTCCTACTCCACATCTGGATTTCCATTCCGCTTCATCTCCTCTCTTTCTTTTATATATTCAGTCTCCCGGTTAAACTTTTGTTGCCATTGAGCCACAGCTTTGCGCTGCTCAGGTCCAGGCCCGCCTGGGTAGGTCCAGGCCCAGTATTCCCTGGGGAGAATAGATGATTTGTAGAAAGAGTTTTGTTGAAATATCGAGAAATTAAGTATTTTAATTAAATAAGGCTTCGATGCAGAAGGTTTTGATACCACAGCGTATATTGTATAAGTAAAAAATTATATATTTATTTATATTTATTAAGAAATAGAAGAAAATTAATTAAAGGCTAAAAATTAATAAATAACTAATTCTCGCTAAGTAGCTACGCTATTCCTATAACGATTTAGTTCCTTACAGGACTAGTAATGCCTAAGGCCAAACGTCACTATAGCCATTATTGACCGTATTTAATAAAGGGGTAGAAATGCGGAAACCTAAGCCACCGACACTAGCAATACCCTTGCATGCCAACCCCCTTTACGAGTATCGTTGGATATGGTGGATTCTTATTATTACTAGTATAATCTGTGATCAGGGTCCAAGCCCATGTGTATATAAACCCTAAGAACCTGCTCTCTGCCTTCTCTTCTCTTCTTCTCTCTTTAGTTTAGAATTCTAAGGATTAGTTGAAGGCAGTTCGTCACAATTCCTCCCCCTGTTTCCTATCCCTTCGCGACGGCCCTACGGCCCCACAGTAGGAGAAATTGTTATAGTATTCGACGGGCTCGAGGGTTGTGGGTTCCCGGAAGAGTCCAAGGTGGTGGACGGGGGCTGGAGAAGGGAGGATGGATTGGAAAGCTAGATTGAATGTTAGAACTATAGTCGATATTGGAGGATAACCAACCTTCTAATATTTCAAGGTCTGAACGGAGTACTAGGACTAGAGAAATGGTTTCTGGAATTATGGAAGTAGTAGTGTGTTCATATCCAAGATGCGTTTTACCCTGGTCTAATAAGGTCAACAGCGAGGGGTTTATATCCAACAGATACTCGCCGTATTCTAAAACTTAGAATAAGGAAAATCAAAGACATTCAATCGAGAAATTTGCAGTGTTAGTAAAGATGACGAAGAGATATAGCGGTGTAGCGCGCGTTGCACGACAGGGATACAGGGATGTGAGATGTGCAACAGAACCCAAGGCAAAGCATTCCTCTAATACTAACACTAACAGTTGGTAACTGACGAATAGCTTACAAAGCACCAAATTCTAACACGGGTGAACGTCTATCTGAGCTTACAAATTTTACACTTCAAAGGTGCTTTAACAATACTATTTCAAACTGACGATGCTTATTATTCAGTTAACCAGACTGAAGATTTATAAATACGTTTCTTGATGCTGTCAATAGGGTAAGGAACTCCGCATTAATAATTCAGGTTACCTGCTAATAGCTCTACTTTTAGTCATATTGCACAAATTGCGAACCTCCTCGAATTGGATATAATAGTATTATTCTCAATTCTATACCCTCTAAAGGTTATATGATGGGGTGAGGGATTCTAAATCAACAATTTATTTACTTGCTGACAGCTTTGCTTTTAGTTAGATTGCACATATTGCCAACCTCCTCGAATACTCCCTTAAACACTGTGAGGCGGCTAGAAGTCGTGGTGTTACGCTACCTAAGCTGCGCACTGAGGCCTTATGGGTCGGTTCTTGAAAGGAGGACCCAATATACAAGTACCCACGGGCTCGGAATGATTTTGGCTAGATTTTCGCCGTTTAGAATAGCTTGAAATTGAGCTGCTGGTCTGGTCCCCCGCTTGGCCGCTCTGGAGGTCTGCAGTCTCTCCTCACGCAGTCAATCCCTACCAGTCCATCACTCGCGCAATCACGCCAGCAGTTCGTTAGAAAGGCATCAGCTGTCTCTAAACCATGTGGGAATTGAGCTACTTTCGCTACGCCGCTCCATCGTAAAGGCGGGCGGGGAAAAGTCTAGCCTCCCTTTGCTTGATTTCTCTTCAGCTTCAAGAAATTTCCCGCAAACAGCTCTGGAACCCTGTAGGTTGGCTACTTTAAGAAAACCATCAGTTCCAATTCCGACGCGAGAAACAGAGTCGATATATCGAGAAGATCTAAAGCTTGAATAAAGCTAGAGTGTTACACCTGAACTACCCCCTTCTCAACGAGCTCTCTACTTGCGTTGATCGGGCGGGCGAGAAACACGCTAGCTAAATTATTAAAGCTTATAGGGCTTTGATGCAAATTATCGGCAAAGATCCAGATCCTAACAAGCTTCAACTACCGACTGCTGTCAAGGAGAGACAATACGCGAAGGGTTACCTGATTAAAAACCAAAATTTGACCGAGTTAAGTAGCATTAGGAAAAGAGTTTTCCGTAGATTTTAAAACTATTTCAAAAAGGAATTTATTAAGATTTTAGAAGAGCAAGTTGCGAAAAATCCACGAGAAGCTGTCATTGGAGGAATACCTACTACTACGCAAAAAGTGAAGGCCTATACTATAATGAAGCAAGAAGTCGACATTCAAGCCGAAGGCCCCCTTCCTAGACCCAAGGAAAAAATTCTCTAGGATCATGACTGTATTGATTCTCTCAAAAAGTCGCCTCTCTAACTCTATTCCCGAAATTCCCCAGTTGACGTCGTATGGCCTCGCCTGGTCGGTAGTCACTGGATCGCGGCCTCGAAAAAGATCTATATTCCACATGCAAGCGCTTAACATCTGTCGTGATATTACGCTACCTAGGCTGCTATTTCTTAAGGATCTGATTGATATTGGTATTCCATCGACGGCCATGGTCCGTTTGGGAGGAAAATGCACAATCCGTACGAATCAACTCATGATTCGACAGCAGACAAGCATTAAGCTAGATCAGATGCAATGGGCTCAAATCGATCGACAAGCCGCTTAAACAAGCAACCCCTATCATAGCTTAGAAAAATCAAATCCTTACGGTTTCGGTCCCTTGTCGGCTGACAGTATCCCTCTTCTGGACTTGGCATATGTGCGATTATTTGTCAACCTAGCTCGGTCCAAAGAGAAGTTCTAGCAACGAGATTTCGATGATATGGCAGAGGAGCTACAACGAGGTAGCGAGATTACTCAGTGCTGAGCATTCGCCAGATTCGGGATCGGACCCAACCTACAGCTCGATTTGGCAGCCCTGTTAGCGGTGACCGACGACCCGTCAGCTCTGGCTTGGCGGGCACTGTTAGAGTCTGTGGATTAGTGGCCGATGGCTAATTCTCTTCCTCAAGACATTTGGGGGTAATCCCAAGCAGATATCCGCCCCGCGGCGTGATCTGCGGCAGGTTCCCTCTTGAGGGGCCTATATCACACCTTATAACAGCGCCTTGCGCTAGACCTTTGTGCGGTAGACCGTCCTTTGGTAAACTCAGTGGGGGGGCAATTGGATCTAAGCCAGTCCTGAATTCGGCAGGCGAATTGAGAAAGGGTTCACATGTTGCAGAATAGCTTAATACCGAACTTGTTAGTCTGGCCCCTGCTTGGCAGCTTGGGAGGTTGGCAGTCACTAGATTGCGGCCTCGAAAAGATCCATATTCTAGTGAACGAAAGATTGGCACATGCAAGCGCTGAACATCTATATTTTTCATTTATATTCTCAATAAATTTTAACGAAATCCGAAACTCTCCCAGCTTTCATACAAGCGATTCAATCTCTTTCACCGTAATATATTGTGCTTTTTGCATTCCTTTCCATCCCACCTTCGCCGTATTAAAACCCAATTAGGTGTCCCTTTGGTATATGAAATCTTGTATAGTCTAGAGCATTATACATTGCTGGCGGCTAGCTGCAAGTATTCCATCTTGGTGTTATTATTATTATTATTATTATTCCTTTTAACGTCCTGTGTAAGTCAAAGACAATAGTAGGACGGCAGGCGCCTAGGGCGCCTAGCTGATCTAGTAACTAGTTAAAAAAAGAAGTATCCGAATATATTTTAGTAGATATTGAGGGTCGAGCCCTAAAATAAAAGAAAAACAAAAGAAATATAAAAAGAAAGTCATTTTTTAGGCCTTTTCCGTGCCTATTCTGCTCCCTCTTCCTCTTCTAGCTCTCCTAGCTCTCTCTCTACTGCTTCTAGCTCTTCTTGTAGTTCTAGCTCTCTAGCTAGGTGCCATTTTCTAGTACAAATCTGAGTTTCTTTAAGAAAAGAG
>QYAN01000159.1:0-30136 GCA_003988815.1 Chlorencoelia australis
TTATAATATTATTTAATTATACTTTTAAATTAGATATACTTTATTATAGTCTTAAACTTATTCCTTCTATTCTCAGAATAATACCACGTGAGTCTCCAATCGACTACAACAGACAGCCTGCACGTAACAATTATATGCTTATATATTTATTTATTTCTAATCGGCAGCTATAGCTATTAATACTTAAAGGTCAGCATAAAGTATATTTAGCGTGGTTATAGATCTGCAATAAGCAGTAGCATATTTAGATGTGGGTTAATATATTATTATTAGTTAATTTCTCATTATATCCTCCTATTAATATAATAAAGCTAAACCTAGCTATATTTCGTGAAGTTCTTTAAGCAATAGCTTAAAGTACTTAGCTATGCTTTTGCTCTTATTCTCTTTATATTGCACAACTAAGTAAAGATCTATAATATACTATCTACTTAGTATTTATTAATATTATTTATTTATCTTAAAGTTTTCTTATATTAATATAATTATTATTTTAAATAGAAATTATCTGCTACTAATCTTCTAGTAATAATATCAAAATATTTAACCCTTTAATATAATTGGGAATATTAAGTAATATATACTTTTCTAGATATTAGCCCGAGTATATTAATTATAAAAGATCTATAAGTATAAGCTAAAATTATCTAGCGGCCCTTTATATTTTAGATTATTATTATAGGCCTTCTATAAGTTCACAAGATCTTTATTATCTATAGGATCAGATGGCATATTGCCAGGTACTGGAAAGCTTAAATAAGCTGGTAGAGGTTCCTATAATAGTAGTTAAATAAGTAATATGCCTAGAACTATTACTAATAGTATAGATAGTATATTATATAATATATTAGGATCTGGTATTTAATTTTATATTAATTATTAAGATAAATTCCCTATTTATATATTATTATTGGCAGATTAGCCTTAATTTAATCCAAATTATATAATAGTAGCATTAAAGTTCTAAGGGGTAGTTATTATTATTGCAGGGTAGTGAATTGGCTATAAAGTAATACCAGTAGGTATTACTAGATTAGCTACAATAGGTGTTATTCCAGAGGATATAGTATTTGTAGTTATATTGCCGACTATGCCAGGTGTCACGCCAACAGGTGCATTGCCAGTTAGGCCAGTTGTTGTGCCCGTAGGTGCAGTATTCATACTGCCAGCAGGTATAATAGTCGTAGGAGTAGAAGATTTCCCCAGAAGCTTATCTGTTTCGTTTTTCTATATAGGGTTACACCTTAAATTGAACATATTTCTATTGCTTCTAAGTTGCTATTCAGCTTTTTATTCTATCCATTCGTGATATTCCTATGCATTTGTCGCTCTTTCGAATTCATTATTAATAATAGCTCCCTTTCTCTTTGCAATATAGACTCCATTCTTATATAGGTAGTCTTGTAGCATTCGTGTAACCTGTTTATTGCCAATATTAAAGACATCTCTAATCTAATCATTAAAATCTTCTTAATAGTCTTCTTATAGGTCCTCATCTCTGCTATTAGACTCTTTATATTCCTCTAATTGCCGAAGGATATATGCATTAACCTTAGCTTTAGTAAGGGTTTAACTATTGGGATCAAGATTTTCTCCCCATTTGTCGATTTGGAAGGTTATTTTCGGAATATATGCCATATTAACTGATTTTCGTAGATTTTGATAATCGTACGGATAGGCAGGGTGTTCGTTCGTTCGTGTGAGGGTTGTGTAGGAGAGGAGTCGTGTAAAAGAGGGTTGTGTGAAAAGAGGGGTAAGGTGTAGTGAGGTGAATAAAGGATGTCGAAGGTTTGACGTAGTTTGACGTGAATCTAGAGATCACTAGGTGTCCAAAACCTAGCTGCAAACCTCTGATTGCTTCGTAAACGTCGTTGTTCTGCGTAATAAACACGGGCTTCAAGATTACTAGGTATACAAAACCTACGTACAAATCTCTTAGCCTTTGAATACCTCCAGTCTCTCCAAGCTTCTAACGTGCACAAAACGCCAGTTGCTTCTTAATTCTTGAGTATTCTCGAGCACGTAAAAGAATAGTATAATAGGGTACGGTTCTAGTCGTCTCTTCGAAGGTACCGAGCTAATCTGTGGTTTGTGATAAACCACTAATCAGTGTAGGTATCACCGGTAATTGCAATTATGAAAGATGACTAGGAAATAGTAACAAAGTTGGTTCAGATTATAGTTCTATTCTCTACGTGCTACGTGTGGTGTTGATATGTGCTCATGCCTCGATGAGTCATGAGCTAGTCCCAATCCGGTAAGCCAACACATTTAGTATTATATTCTAGGCATTCTAAATAATTTTAGGCAGCTAGCGTAAAGGGATTTTTGCTATATTATATTATTCTTGCTAATATTACTTTTCGATCTAATTTTTTATTTAATTTTAAATAGATTATAAGACGAATAAAAACGGTCGAGAGTTACTCCTAGAAGAAGTCACTAGAATCTAACCTATCCCTTTTGCTCTGTAAAAGAGAGACTTATCTTCTTTTTCCCGGAGACGCACTTAGGATATCACTTCAACAACTGCATACTCTTTGGATTACTATTCTCTTGATTTGTATTCTTCTTTCTTATACTATTACGACTTAAGGTCTCGCATCTACTACCGACCTCGTATACTTTTACAATAGGGGTACTAATTTTAGCATGGCCAAAATGGACCTTTCAAGGAGGAAAATGGTATATTTATACCTATAAGATTGCCGTTTAGTTATATAAAGATTCTGGTAGATATAATCATATAGAACGTTAAAGGAAAAGGCGGTAGTAATTTCAATATAAGTATCGCGGTCAGTCTTATCGTTATACTTGCGCTTGCGCTTTTAGAGATAAGGGGATAAATCATCTAGTTAGGGGCCATTCTAGGAGTCCCAAGACTGCGTGGGAGCTTGAGAAGCTCTAGTTGGAGAGGGGGTTTTAGGGATTCTAGGGATTCTGCAATATGGCGGCGTTTGCAATATGTTTAAACTTACTTGTAAGTGTATTATATTGTAGAATCCTTAAGATTCAAAACCTAGAGCTTCTTAAGCTTGATTTATTCCTTTGTTTTTTTCCGCATTTAGACTATGCTTTAATTAGAAGGCGGTGTGTTAGGCGGTGTGCTGAAATAACGTGAGAAAGGTAGTGTTATCAGATGGCAGATTTATGGCTCGCTAATAAGTACACCGAGGTTAGCCGGAATCCAATAATACCGAACACGGAGTGTTCATGTAATAAGTCCTCGATTGGGATTATTACGAACGCCCAGACTCGAACTATAAAAATCTTCAACCCCTCCATTTCCACTCTCACAACATAGAACACACGTCAATCAAAGCAATATATATCCCTTCCATTGACTACGACTATTCCATCTCCACAATGCCAGAGTCTGCGCTGGTAACTATTCCGTCTGATAGCATTAACCTTCCTAAGCTCGCCGAGGGCAAGGTTCGAGATCTTTATGCCATTGACGACAAGACTCTTCTATTTGTAGCGTCTGACCGTATCTCCGCCTACGATGTTATCATGCAGAATGTAAGACCTTGATCCTCCTTTGTCGACGTTCTGCTATCTGACCTTTGCTTGCAGGGAGTCCCTTCTAAAGGACCAATTCTCAACCTCCTCTCAGCGCATTGGTTTTCAGTTCTTTCTAAGCTGATTCCTAACCTGAAAACCCACTTCCTTACCCTTTCTCTCCCCTCTACTCTCCCCTCTAGTCAACAAAGCATCCTCCGAAATCGATCCATGCAAGTCCGAAAACTCAAGATCTTCGCCATCGAGGCTATAGTTCGTGGCTATATTAGTGGCTCGGCTTGGAAAGAGTACCAGAAGACCTCGACTGTGCACGGCATTTCGATTGCTGCGGGACTCCAAGAATCCGAAGCTTTCCCTCAAGGCCCAATCTACACCCCCTCTACAAAGGCCGAAGCTGGACAGAATGACCAAAATATCCACCCATCGCAAGCAGCTGTTATTGTCGGAGAGAATTACGCACAGCGCATTGAAGATCTGGCTCTTAAACTATACATTACTGCTCGAGATTATGCTGCAGAGAGAGGCATTATTATTGCAGATACAAAATTTGAGTTTGGGTTGGATGAAGAGACTGATGAGATTGTACTTGTGGATGAAGTCTTGACACCGGATTCAAGCAGATTTTGGCCTGCAGATCAATATCAGGTTGGGAGAGAGCAAAACAGTTATGATAAGCAGTTTTTGCGGGATTGGCTGACTAGGGAGGGTCTCAAGGGGAAGCAGGGTGTGCGAATGCCAGAGGATATTGTTTCGAGGACGGCGGAGAAATATAAAGAGGCTTTTGAGTTGCTTACAGGTAGGAAATGGGCGGATGTGGAGAGAGAACAGAGTTAAGGACTTTGTTGTATATATTTTTTGATACCCAAGCCAAAGAACAGTGATGCATCAAACCAAGTGAGAGAACTACACCAGTATAATCTACTTCCACGCTGGAAAATAACGACCCTAATCCGCTAAATTCAAAGTCATCTGCCCCATCCTAAATATATATCTATAGATCTGTAATTTAATAAATTTTATATCCTTATTTAATTGATTTCTTTGGTATCTTATATAAGGATCTAGAAAAATTAGGGAGAAAAGGAGGGGTAAATTTACCTACCAAAATACCGTATTATAAGCTTATTAATACTAACTTTAGAAAAAGGATAATACCGCCGAGAAGAAGCTTGAATAAATAAAGCTAGAGCAAGAGATACGATATGGGCAATACCGCTTAATTTGCTTAAAACAGCAAAGCGATATATGGCTTGAAACTGAATGCAAAGATCCTTTATTAAAGTCTATATTCTGATATATTTCAATTTGAGGCTCTTATAGACTCCCATATATATAATTCCTCTATAAGCAGATTCGTCCATTTTTGTGCCCTTTCCCCTCCATATCGATTCGTATTTGGAGTAATAGTTGGGGGTGAAAAATAAGCTGAAATAATTAAATAGGTGTGGTTTTTGAGGAAATGTAGTAGGTAAGAATACTTTTGCTTCTTGTTTAGGCTAAAATTAAAAAGAAACGCTCGTAATTGGTGCAAGCTTAAGGAGTATATCCTCAAGGCTTAAAGCTTCGAGTTAACTTTATTTATTTATTGAAGATGATATATAAAATATAGTTTATATATCAATATCAATAGCCCGGGTCTAATCGAATACCATTTTCCTATTCTTCCTCAATGGACTTAGGATAATTCCGTCCGAAGTATTTGTAATATTAACCGAAGTTTCACCCCTCCTTTTGTCTTCTCTATTTCCTCCCATCTATTCCTCCCATCTATCTCCTCCCATCTACCTCCTCCTCTCTGTTACTTCCTGACTCTTTCCCCAAAATGGGCTTTGTCTACTCCCAGTTATTCCTCACCCCTACATTTCCCGCTTCAGCGTCTTTCAAAGGCCAAACAGTCATTGTGACAGGCTCCAATGTCGGTCTCGGAAAAGAAGCAGCTCGTCACATTGCTGCTCTAGGCGCCGCTAAACTCATTCTCGCTGTCCGAAACACGAAAGCTGGCGAAGAGGCTAAGAAGGACATCGAAACCACTACGAAAATTGGCAATGATGTCATTGAAGTCTGGTCTCTTGACCTCTCTTCGTATGAGTCGGTTAAATCATTTGCGGATCGAGCATCTAAACTCCCACGCCTAGATGTCCTACTCGAGAACGCCGGTATTGCAACCAAGAACTGGGAACGTGCCGAGGGCCATGAACGTACCATCACAGTGAATGTCATTAGCACATTCTATTTAGCTCTGCTCATGCTCCCGAAGCTTAAATCGGCAGCAAAGCAATTCTCTGTCAAGCCCAGACTAGTGATTGTTTCGAGTGAAATGCACGGGATGGCCAAATTTCCTGAGCGAAAGGAGCAGCAAATATTTGAATCTCTCGATGACGAAAAGAAGTCTCAGTCTCGCATGTCAGATCGATATAGTGTCAGCAAACTCCTCGAAGTCCTTACCATCCGACAAATCGCACCTCAACTGGAAGGCTCGGGCGTGATTCTCAACATGCTCAACCCAGGTTTATGTCATTCGGAGCTCTCTCGTAACTCAGGCTTTGGCTTGACAATATTGAAATTCCTATTCGCACGCACGACTGAGGTTGGCAGTCGGACACTCGTTGCTGCAGCAGTTGCAGGGCCGGAATCGCATGGTCAATATATGCACGATTCGGAAGTAAGTGTGGAAGCCCTCTCTAGCTTTGTGAAGAGTGATGAGGGCAAGGAAGCATCGAAGCAAGTCTGGAAGGAATTGGGTGCGATCCTGGAAAAGATTCAGCCTGGCATTACTAGCAATCTTGTGTAAAAATTATTTTGCGCTTCCATTTTGTTTCGGAGCAAAGCTGCATAAAGCTGGCGTTTTGGAGTGGGTGGACGTTGGTCATAGAGACAATCCGAGCTCTCTTCTTAATCTAATTGATCCGATAAATCGTTTTTGGTTTGTGTTAGACCTAGAACTCCGGCTCACCTCGGCGTGGACTGAGATAGAGGAACTCGCATGACGTTTCCCAGAAACGGTGGGTCTTAATCCGCTTATAAGAAAAGGCACTGAACGACTGCTTCATACCAACGTTTCTAGTGTTTGCTTGAGTAGTCTTGCTGGCACCCTAGATGGAATCAGTGATGTAGTCACGCGCAGCCTCCGATCCCTTGTAAACCTGCAATCCAAATTCCAGTCCTCTAGCCTCGTTGTAAGTCTCATTATCGGACAGCTTACTACGCTCAAGGCTGCATTGAATCAGATTGTGGAATGGGCTACAAGTAGCTTAGTCAGTGTGTCTCTGCATGAACAGCTTGTGGCTGACCTTCAGCTTTCCTTAGAAAGCTGTCACGTCCTGAGACTGGATTATGGATTGACTATCAAAGGAAAATTTGGGCTTTTGTTAGAGGAGGGCGGACTAAGCGAATTCACGAATCACTTGAACAATCAGGTGAGTGCGCTTAATCTTCTCCTTACTACCTTCAATTAGTAAGTCGGGCACATTATGCCAGCATCATTTCGCGTCTGGATTACCTAACAGCATTTCTCAAAAGCTAGAAACACCTTGCTAATAACGCATTAGTTTATTCAACTTTGTCACACGTTTCTAAAAGCCCAAGTAGGTCACCACCGATATGGATATGCTCATGGCACGCCAAAAGACAACAGGCTTCACAGAAAAGTGCTTGAAATTTAACGATACAGAGGCGTATGTTTTCGATGTAGGAGGAGCCCAAAGCGAACGCAAGAAATGGATCCGCCTTATTCGAGAACGTCAATGCCATCATTTTCCTAGTTGATATAGCGGCTTGGGACCAGACACACTCAGAAGACGGTTGTACAAACCGTACAAAAGAAGATCTTGCTCTGTTTGATTATATTGTCAATTCTGATTATTTTATTAATACTCCCTTTATTCTATTGTTCGCACAGATGGATAAGCTAGAGAAGAAAGTCAAGACGGTCCCAATTACGAAATACTTCCTAGACTTTGTGGGAATTGAGAAAGATATGGATGTTAAGGCGCATATGATGAAGCAATTCGTGGATCTGAATCACGGAGCACCAGAAAAGCTTGTTGAGGTTATGTTTACGAGCTTTAGTGAAGGATACGATGATCCTAGCCGCATAGTTCTTGAGAAGCTTGCAGAAATTTTCTCAAGCAACATGGCTATGGGATAGCTATGTTCCCTACTTAAATATTCCTTTTCTATACTGTAAACACTTCTGCGGCTTGCAGTATGGCATGAATCTAAATGCTCTGCCCGAGCGAAATTAAACAAGTTTAATCAAGTGATCTATCACCACCCCTCGAAGAAGCCTTTGATCATTGTCGTATGACTTATGAGGAACGCATTTTACTCTTCAGATGACAGCGTGATTAAGGGGCATATTATTCGATGAGGAAACCAATTCGGTCACCCCTCCGCCACCCACCTTGAGAGTAAGCTCACAGGGGGAGGGCTAGGCAGCATAACAAACTTTTACATAACTACGCGTTGACCATAAACCGAACTTCAGAAATGGAGAGCCGGAGGAAATAGTATTTACAGAAGCATTTCCACTTGGTGATACGTGGGAAGAACGGGTGACAATATCAAAAGTAAAAGTAAAAGAAGAGATCTATATAAGTATTCAGTCGACGTGGAGTTGGCATATCCAATCACGGATAAATGGGCGCGCTAGAACGAGAATGGAGTTAGAGCAAATGACAACAGTCCTTTCTTCAGCGTTAAAATAAGGAAGTTAATTTCATTCTAGCCTCTTTCTGTTTCGACTTGATACAAGCTTGAGTTTACATGCAGATCAGTATTTGCAGTACAATATGGACTGGGAGCTCTAAGCCTTTCCCCATAGAACCACAATACGCACACACGAGGCTATTGGACAAAGAAAAAGTACTCGAGTAAAAGTGATGTCTTCAAGTCTCCCATGGCTTGATCGTCTTCCCCTCCTTGAAGTTCCCATCAACTGGCCTCCACATTAGCCAGAATGTAAAAGGACCCACTTTCTGATCGATTTCCTTCCACTTTTCATCTGGAGTGTCCGTTTGCGGATGATTGACGTATTCCTCGATGTATATAAAGCCATTCGCCTCGTACAAAGGCCGTCCATATAACGTTGATTCCAAGAAGAACTCGTACCTCAACTCGTCCGCTTTGTTCATGCCCCAATCTATAAACCTTTGAGCCACTCCTTTACGTCGGTAGTCGGGATGGGTAAAAATGATGAAGAGGTCTTGTATTTGGTGAGCTCAGAGCATGAATTCAGGATGGAACGGCTTTACTTACAGAGATGAGGTCTCCGTGCCACGCGAGACCGAGGCTCAGAGTGCCTTTCAAGCGCTTGCTCAACAAACGCGCGTGAGCTATCGTTTTGGGACCAAGTCACCTCCACATGATTTGGCGCAGGAAATGGATTTTCTCTGTGAATTTTCCACACAGCACCGCCTGCAATGCTGCCGGTCTCGAGATCGACGACCTTTTGCCAGTAACTTGAGGGATCATGAGTGTGCCAGTGCTTCAATCGAGTCGCTGCTTCGTCAACGGCATCGTCACGGGCCTTCGGATCAGTTCCGTGGATAGGGAAGAAGACATAGAAAAAATTCTGCACTGGATCTTCATACGACTTGAACAAACATTGGGCAAGCGCAGGGAAATCCGTCTCCGGGTCGATTTCTTGGAGCTCAAGAGTCATTGTATCGATTCCAGCAACAATACAAACACAATCAAAATCATAAATGACAATGATGGCGAGATGGAAGGAAGAAATTTCAACCTTCGGCTATTTTTGTGGGATTTTAGGGGGAGCTACTCTAAAGCAAATTAGCACCCAGATAATCAAGGTGATGTGAAAGTGGGTTGATTTCTCTAGAAGCTCCGAGAGCCAATTCTGCCTAAATACCTATTCGCTTAATGATGAATCCCACCAACTCCCTCTCATATATTACGATGCCACCGTGCATCGTGACTATTTGTATCTATAAAACTTTCCTCAATAATCCATGCTTCCCTTCAAAACCTTCCAGACCATGAACTTTGAACTCCCACCCTATTTGCTAACTATAAACAATGTCAAAGTCCACCAATCTTTGTCCCTAAGAATTCATCTTTTACCACCCTTTGTCATTCCACAACATGATTTATGTTATACGACGTGCCCCCGGTATCTCCCTAACAACCCTTGGAAGCTTTCTTCTCCCGGTCCCTGAGCGGATATTTTGATACGTTTTCAGTGATATTTCTTGCCCGTTAACCAAGTATCCTTCTCGAAGCCGGAATATCTTCAAATGGTCTCCATAATAGGTCCTGGGTATGGGCGTTCCATCAATTTGTCTAATTATGTACGACTTCTTAAAATCTCCACCAAACCCACTCACTACGAATGGTCCCCTCCACCTCGGTCTAAGCTTCTGACCGGCGGTCTTGTGATCGTATAACATCACCAAATCCCCTGGCGAAAATGATTGTTGCCTGACCCCTAAGTCGTGCCTTTCTCGTCTCATTAATTTTCGATGGTCGGAATCCTCTTTGACATTGAGTGTTGCGGAATGTCTAGCAGCGACATATTCCAGAACCAGTCTTCCTTCATCCTCCTCACTGTCCTCAGCTTCACAATTTGAAAACACAGTACCGGTCGCCAGGGCTATGCTCAATGATTCTCGGTCGTGCGATGGAAATTCCCATTCTAGAGGACCAGTTGGCTGGAATCCTAAGAATATCTCGCACGGGGAATAATGTAAGTGGGCGATTATCCTGCGATTCACATTCATCGTGGCACCGGGCACGTACCGGACCCAATCATTTCGCTCTGGCCTCTCCTTAAAAAGGGCTTGTTGTAGAAGATTCACAGCACTTTCAACCATACCGGTCGCCTTTTTGGCTGCAACGGGCGAAGTTACCCAGACAATTCGATGTTGATCTGCAAAGGTCTTTGTTTCAGTCGAGAAATGAGATCCAGCATCTGCGTAGAATCCGACCGGGGTGCCAAATTGTGAGAACAGGATTTTCAAACAACGGATTACCTCTGAACCAGAATCTGATGTACACTGGAAAGCCCAAATGAATCTTGAGAAATAGTCGATAACAATCAGGATGTGAGTATACCTGACCCCTTCAACTATGCACTCCGGGAAAGGACCGGCGAAATCAATGCCTAAGCATTCCATAGGACACGTAATCTCAACCTTTGGACTCGTCTGTGACCTGGTAGCTGGGCCATATTCCGCACATGTTAAACACCCCAAGCAGTAATCTACTAAATCTTTAGCCATGCGAGGCCAAAACAGACCTCGTAGTTTTCTTTGTAGAATTTGCGGCGCGTAGTGGCCTTCTTTGTCATGAGCTTGTAGGAGGATTGCAGAAACTTCGGATTCAGGGACACATCTTCTTTCTTCTCCCTGTCTTGAATGGAAGTGTAGCACATCCGAATCGCTTATTGTGTATCTTGCGGCCTTCTTTTCTAGAGCAGCTTTCTGAATCTTGCTTAGCCCTGTAGGAAAAGATCTTTCTGATAGTAAAAGATAGATGTCCCTAAACCATGACGAAGACGCGAATTTTTCGGAAGTCACTGAGTAGGAGTTGAATTCGAAATGTTGTGATGGAGCGAAAGACACCAACGCTGAGGACAATAACTTTGAACTATAGCCAAGTTCCTTTTCCCAGCCGTCTTTCTGCGAAATATGGCGGGTAACTGATGCGAATAAGGACGCAACAAATATTCGGTCTTCTGACTTGTGTCCAGCGATCGATCCTAGAATCCATTCTTTTGCCTCGCTATCGGTGATCGTATGCTTCTCTGTGGCTTTCAGAATGTCTTCATATCCTCCTTTTGAATCTTTCCAAATCCAAATTGGGTTTCCAGAACTCATATCAACTCCACCTAGGCTTTCCAAGTCTGATGTGGTTTTGCAGTCCGCGTCATGGAAAATGGTCCTCGACAAAGCATCCGCAATTTGATTCCTCTTTCCAGGGACATAGACAATCTCGATATTCAGACTGCGCAATTCATGAGCCCACCTCGCGTATATCCCTTCTAGTTGACTACTTTCCAGAAAGTAGACCAAGGGGTAGTGGTCTGTATGAATGACGTTCAATTGAGGTCCTCGAAACATGTAATCGTATTTCTTTGAAAATTCGGTAATTGCACACAATTCGCGTTTGTATGTCCCATAATTTCGTTGAGCTGAAGTGAAGAGGAATGAGTCATAGAGGATAGGACACTCAGTTTCCTCCCGGACCTGAATTATGACGCAACCGGCGCCATACCCACTAGCATCCGTATACATTGATACCGGTCGATCAAATTCATACCCGAACATTTCAACTACATTAGAACACTTTGACTTCAGGACATCAAAGGACAACTGTTCAGCCGTATCCCATTTCCAGTCTACTTTTCCACAGAGTCTTGCTAGAGGGCGTTGTATTTCAGCGAAGTTAGGAATCCACCGTCTGGTTATTTGGATTGCGCCGATAAAAGTCTTCACAGCCTTTGCATTCCTCGGGACTGGCCAACCCTTTATCTTTTCTGCTCGAGCTTCCTTGATGTACACCTTGCCTCCAGCCTGATGTCTCAATCCCAATGCATTGATTTCCGTTGCGAAAAGTTTCACTTTCTTGAATGAGAGTTTCAACATACTCCAGGACATTCTCGGGAAAAATTTTTGTTCTAGGAATTCGAAAGCTTGTTCAAAAGAAGAATTCCCTGAAAAGATGTCATCCATATAGAAGGTTAACGGGGGCGGGTCCTCTGGCTTCTCTGCGACTAGCATTGACGATGACTCTCCTGTGGATCCATTTCCAAACTCTGGTCCAATCCTATGTGATGGATGGACACTAGGCAAAGGTCCTAAAGCCAAATACATAGTTTCTGTCATCGAAAATCCAGCTGATTGTGACCCTTGAGGCATCCTTGTAGGTTGCAATTGTCCTACCCCAGGAATAGTAAATGCGAATACGTAACGGTGAGGAGGATATACAGAGATGGCCCAGTACCCATGCTTCAGGTCAAAACAATTGAAAACTTTGTGCGATGGCTGCGACAAGTAATCATGGGTCCTGCTCATCATTTCTTGGTAGACTCCCGGCAAATCCTCCTTAACATTCCTATAATTGAAAGTGACACGATATTCTTGATTTGGATCTGGATTTTCCCTATCTTTCTTGACCAGGACAGCATCTGCATTCCAATCTGACAAACAACCATTTGCCACTATTGTCCTTTCATACATGCCACATGCAAGGCCTTCTCTGACTGTTTTCTGAAGCCAATAATCTTGAATTGGGGGTCTTCTCCTTTGCTTATCGACTTTCCAAGGTTTCGTATTTGCTTTCAGTCTGACCTTGTGTTCGTATAGATCCGTAGGTGGAATTTGACTCATTTCTGTTGCATCTAGGTCTCTATAAGTATACAGAAGACGCATGACTCTCTCTCGTTGTTCTGAATTCGAAATTGCATCACCTAAAACCACCTTCGATCTTTCAAACCAACTTTCAACCTCTTGGATTGGAGCTGTGGACCTTATTCGTACGTGAGGTCTGCGATTTGTAGGAAAGGAAGGGTAAATTGCTTCGACGGAATGACCACTCATCGTAAGGTCTGCTCCAGAAATGAAGTACTTGGAACCTACTTCAGACTTGCTCAGATCATTCTGAATATTTTCGATGTCTTCGGAATGCATCAAATTCCGCTGTCTTTCCTCTGCTTTCTTTTCTGATTCCCATTCTTCTTCTGAGTCTGTCTGGACAGTAGACTGTAATGAACGATGGCTGCTAGATTGTCCAGACTCTGTCGTACTTGAAATATAGGCAATGTTTTGTCGATGTTGCCCCGGTTTAGTGCACCCGGTGTGTTCGATGCACTTAGGTTGCAGTTTAGTGACTTGCCCAGGTCGATTATTGGAAATCAGTTTCCCGAAGCTGGTGAAGATTCGCTCTCATAATCAGATTCTGATTCATCATCTGCATCTTCGGAGTCACTTTCCGAGGAATTGAAATCAAACGTAACGCCAATTCTCTTTCCCCGTGCCGGTTGTGGATTTTTAGGGTGTAGAACCAAATTGTGAGGATTCGAAGCGACGTATAGTGGGGATTGTAATATAATCGGATCTTCTCCTTTTCTAGGGTCACCTATCGTGATTTGACCTTCCCGGATCGAAATAACAGCGTTCACATCATGCAACCACGGCAGACCTAATAGAAGGTGTAAATCATTTTCACCTCCTTTTCCATCGAAAGGTCTGACAAAGGCAAACACTCTTCTCCAAATTCCTCTTACCCCCATGTTGAAATACGTGAACTTTGACAACTCGGAAGATTTTCCATCTGCTGTGCACATCATAACTCCCGAAAAGGTTGACATCCCACTATCTGCATCACGAGAAACCAATGGAAGGCAAGGAAGTTGTAATGCTTTGATGAGTCCTGATGATATGACGTTAAGGTCTGATCCTTGATCTGCTTGTGAAACACCGGTCGGAATCGAAACATTTTTCAATTTGTCCTTGTTGTTTCGAGCTTGGATAATGACCTCGATCCTGAAAGCTCTATTATCAGCATCTACTGATGGAAATATCTTCTCGACATCCAGCCCTTTCAGCAAATCTGCGTCAATCGAAGAGGCCCCAGCAGTAGGCTCCTGGGATGGGTCTGAAACTGTTGGATTCCTATAGGTCTGCTCCTTTTTCTTCAACTTCTTCTGATTGACCCTAGTAGACAACTTCCGGAATTCCTTCGAACATTCTGGAGACATCTGAAAAAGATCCAATAAGTTTATAGGAACTTGAATTTTCGAAGCCAGTGCCTTATAATCTACTGGACCCAAACCTTCTCTGCCAATGATCTCACGAAGCTGCCTAACCACTCTAGCACCCTTTTTCTTAGTGACTCGCGCGGGAGTCTTCCTCATCTGAACATCATCGGAGCTGTTGATTAGGTCCGAAATTTCGACACGGCGTCTTTTCCGACCTTGTTCACCTTGAAAACTTTCCAAAGTTATGATATCTTCCTCCGATGTCTTGGAATTTCGACACTGTATACTCAGGAAATCCTTTTCAGCCTCCGTGGATTTCAAAGCAGACCTCAAGGAAACTGCCTTCATCTTTTTTTCAATTTCATAACTCCTGACTTCAACCGAATTTGATGAACCTGCGCTGATTCGAGTCACATTTTCCAAATCATTAGATTCAGATTGTGATGATGGTGTCCTAACCATAGAAGAAGAACTTGAATCCTGACAATCCGCAATAACATAAGGCGATTCCTTGCAATTAACGAAATATGAGAAAGCATTTCCACCCCAAACTACTTGTTTTAAGTATGCTTGTTCCCATGAAGCCAAAGGCTTTCGATCGCAGTTAGTCTTGATGTGTCCAACCTCTCCACAATTGATACAGAGTACACCCTGAGTGCGTTTGTCGTACAAGCTGGGATCCCGGACAAAAGGATTTAAAGATGTGGATGCTGGTGGCATGGGGTTTCTATTCGGATTCTTATTTGGCACTCCGCCATTTCCCTGAGTTGTACGGGAGTTCGGTGGGGGAGGAATTGAAGTCATCGGTGATGGAAACCCAGATATCACTTTATTTTGACCCTCAAAACGTTGTCCCGAACCCCCACTACCATTTCCCGAATGTGTCTCATCCTTTCCAGCTGGTGTATTTCCTTGATGTCCATTTCTTTGAGAGGTATTCGGATTATAATTGTTCGACGCGAAATTGTTCTGTGAATATCTCGAATTATCATTCTGAGGCGGGATGGGATTTTGAGGCAGATTTTGAGGCATGTTGGAAAATCGAGTTTGCTGAGGAGGATATTGTGGAATTTCTTGATGTTGCGGAGCCCAGTTGTGTTGAACTCCAAATCGGTTTCCAGCCAATACTTCCGTCAACGATTTCTTAGGGTATTGTTGCGAGATGAACATTTCCAATTCTGCTAGGCGTCTTTCCTTGTCTAGTCTTTCGTCTACTTGTCTGCTCAATTCCAAAGCTCGATGAGTTTCAGACACGACCTCTGATGCTCTGAATAACGAAGGTGACGACGCGACTCCATTTTGAAGCGCCAATCTTCGAACATTCGAATCCCTGATGCCTTTGACAAACGCATTGATGATACTATTGAGTATGAATTCCTCTGCTTTTGATAGTGAACTTGCATCACGAATATTGTCTCTCCCACCAGATCTTCGAAGCAAATGGATGGTACGCTGGTAGTAAGAGTCCGACGACTCATTCTCTTTCTGTTCCCATGTCTCAATTTCGATTTGTAAATTGATCTGAGGAACTTCTGAGACAACAGATGGAAAACGTTCACAGAGGAGAGCTTTAACTTCTTCCACTTGAGCCTGTGTAGCCTTGGAACCATTCTCAATAATTCCCCTAACATATGGTGTGGCATCCACCCATTTCTCAGCTTCTCCGGTTACCAGAACATTGATGGCTTCCAATAGATCCTCGGGTGACGGATCTCTGATTCCAGCAATCTTAAAATCAAAAATCAAACGCATCAACCATCTACCCGCTGGGGTGGATCCATCATACGGTCCCGAACGTTTAAAATCAAGGACGGCTCCCATGTCTGATACACGTAGTGGAAAACAAGGTGAAGAAGAGGGAAAGTCAAATGAATCTTGGGAATCGTGTGCAGTGAAATGTGCTTCTCGTGTCACACCTTGATGTTCGAGATTCTGATTAGGATGAATCAGATTCCTAGTATTCAGACCTTCAATGTTGAATTCTGACGCGGAAGTGAGCCGAAGTGGAGAAGATGGTGAAGATGGCGCCGACGAGGTCAAACTCCGTGTCCTACCACTCTTCTCACTAGACATTAATCTCTTCAATTCTTTCACGCTCACCATGTAGCTCTAGGACAGTCCCTAAACCTCCACGATCCTCTCCTTTCAAAACAAACGTTCTAAGTGGTGGGGATCTCTTTGTGTATGATGACGTAATGCGTCGAGATGTTGAGATTAGTGTGACTCAACAAAATATGTGTTGCCTAATGCGGAAGGTGGGGTCGTGACTCACGAACACGTCTCTCTTTGAATGAACACAATGTACGATCTTTCGTGCTGAGCGCGATCGATTTGATTCGTAAAAGACGATATAAAAGAGGAGCAAATGAAGACTGAATAACCTGGCTCTCCTTCGATGGTACGCCAGGAGATGATTTCCGAGCAGAGGCACCAGATAATCAAGGTGATGTGAAAGTGGGTTGATTTCTCTAGAAGCTCCGAGAGCCAATTCTGCCTAAATACCTATTCGCTTAATGATGAATCCCACCACCCCCGTCGTTAAAAGAACATTAAATTTTCTAGGATACATTGAAGTGTGCCAATAAGTAAAGACGGAGCATGATTTCTTTCCAGAATCCCCTGATCCCCGAGCCCAAATACATTCTTTCCTTCATCTCATTGTAGAATATGTTGCGAATTCAGAATGAATACTGCCGTTTTATTGGTTCGTCCATCTCTTTCCAGCACATCTCTACTGCGGCAATACGGAAGTTTGGAGCCGTGCTTGTCTTATTCTGAGGAAGGTGGCTAAGTACGAATAACCTTCAAACTTGGACTTGAAGCTCAGAATTGCATCGAATCGTCCCAACCGCATGGTCCGGCCGAATTCATTGACCGTATTTATTAGCATGGGACTCGAGATCAAACAAAAAAGCAATAATCAAAATGCAAAGAAAGGGCTAGGCCAATCTGTAGGATGTTGAGCGACTCGGATAAATTTGATCTTCCTGCTCGAGTCATGATGTTGTTGCACTTCGCTTCCGTCCAACCACTCACCACGACTCCTTATATGGCGCTTACTGACCGGTTCCGGGACCGACTTTTCTCGTTTAAGACAGGGTTTTTGTTAAGAGGCACCAGTTGCATCAAGCTACAATAACTGTTCGTTTGAATCGAGTTTACCAGCATGGTATTTGAAGAAAAAAAAAAAAAAAAGGAAAGAAAAAAAGAGAGAAGTTGCTTGTGGCCTGCCTAAGTTTCCGAATGGTCGTTTCATATTCAAAGCACTATCTGGCTCCGGCGATCTTGTTCGGTTCTGATCATTCTCATGGCAAAAGGAAATTAGGATGAAAATTTTCTGTCGAGCTGCTAGATCAGAGTCGATGAGAGGTCCTTCAATTTGTAATATGTTGGTGGTGCATCTAGAGGTGGACAAAAATATTGAAGGCTTTAACCTGCATGAAAGGCACTGAGATTAAGCGAGGAAAGCTTGGGAAGTTGAGTGACTCGGGAGGTTACATTAGTTGTTTGAAATGGTATCATTGCTTCTCTTTTCTTTTCTTGACCCTTGAAATAAACGTAGCCGTCAATGCCGGGCCGGATAACGGAGCCACACCCGTGTTTACCCGGCCAAATCAACAGAGCTGACATCAAAGCCTTGCACTTCTATTGTGTCTCTGATTTGTTGTTTTACATGAGTCTATTCCACTTCAAGTTTAGGCCCAACAATGTCACTTTTGCTACCAACCCCAATCACGTGTCTAGGGCAAAGCTTTGCAATAAGTACTTGATGTCAGATTTATCTCGTTGAACTGCCTTCAATTGATTGAAATTTCAAATATTACTCATCATGAATCCAACCCAACTTTCCATTACGAGCACGAATAAGACAGCTTTAGTAGAGATTTTCGTCTGGATTCCTCTTGCTCTTTCCTTCCTTGGGGTTTCTGCTCGTTTGGGTACTAAGCTAGCGATCTTCAAAACACTACAAGCACAAGACTATCTAATATCAATATCCCTAGTAAGTCAAGCAATCAGTACTATTCTATGGCCGACTCTGACTTCTGGACTTATATAGCTCTTGTCAATTGGCCAGTCTGTGGCGGTTGCCTTACAGTGTGCCAATGGATTCGGCCAGCATATCACAACTCTAGACGGCAAACAACAAGGAGGAATTTTGAAGGTAAGAATGGTCATCGAAAACTTGGCTACAAAGGTAGAAGCATTGCTGACTGTTGCAATGCAATCTAGGCGGAATACGCGGCGGATTTGCTTTTCATTGCCAGCTTGTGTTTTGCGAAGTTGTCGATAATGGCGTTTATCAATGAGTTAACACCCATTGTTCGAGAAAAAATAGCAGCCAAAGTCATTGGACTTATCATAATCGTATGGACAGTTGCTTCACTATTCTCTTCGGCATTTCAGTGCTCATTGCCAAAACCTTGGGATAGTATCAACGGCTCTTGTTTAAACATGGTTTGTGCAATCCTCGCTTTAGGGAGCCTGCGCTAAGGAAAATTAGACAGCATTCTGGAATTCTTATGCGGCCATGAACATTATCACAGATCTAAGTCTCATCCTGATGATTGTGGCGATTACAACACACGTTCAGACTTCCCATATCAGAAAGTTCACCATCATCGCAGTGTTTGGCACTCGAATATTGTTAGAATCCCTCCACATCTCTGATATTCTTGGCTAATAAGAATGAAAAATAGCGTTATTGCAGCTGTTGGCGTCCAAATATACTTCTTTAACAAACCAACGAGTGACCTGTCATTCGATCCGTGGCCTACAACAATCGCCACCCAGACTATTCAATGTCTTAGCATCGTTACCGCTTGCATCCCTTATCTCAAACCGTTCTTGTCAAGTCTGGAGTCGGGCCTGATGCGTGCTGATGATCTACGCCGGCGGGGACAAACTGATCTGGATTCTTACAACCATTATAATGTCAACAAGTCAGACGGCTCGGAAAGCAAAAGATCCAAATTAGGGAAGATGCTAAGCAGCACGTTAAAATTCCAGACTCGTTCAAGAACGAGCCATTACGAGTTATCAGGCATTGCACCAACAAGC
Source organism: Chlorencoelia australis (assembly GCA_003988815.1). Taxonomy (NCBI): domain Eukaryota; kingdom Fungi; phylum Ascomycota; class Leotiomycetes; order Helotiales; family Cenangiaceae; genus Chlorencoelia; species Chlorencoelia australis. The sequence continues at coordinate 19,298 of QYAN01000159.1, forward strand.
CTCCGTCTGCAACCGGACGAAACAACTATTGCTATTGGGGTTGAAACTCGTCCATGGGATGGTCAAAGCCAACAAAGTCAGACAAGCCAATCTAGAATAATTAAAGAGACTCGTAGCTGGAGAGTGGATGTGGAGAAAGCGGGCACGGCAGGTTGAAGCGGCTGGCGGATTAAGGGGAGCTTGTAACTTTTGTACTTAATTTGCTTGTTCCACACACCAAAAGAAATGTGATCAAATGGAAAAATTACTTTTGACCCTTGCTAGATGTTATCAAGGATGTTGTGTCATGACTACTGCGCACGTTACACAGCATTCAGCGCCTCATATCCTACCAACAAAAAGGAAACCGACATGGACAAGGATCGAAAATTCTTTCCACTTCCCTTTCTCGCCACGCACTTCTTTGTACATGTAAATTCTCTTCAGAATTGTTCATACCTCCTGCATCATTCTTTCACGCTGTATATCTTATACCTTCCTCTGCTTGAAATCACCCACTATCATAATCAACCTTTGATCTCAAGAGGGCGCATACAATTCGATATGAATATGAAAAAGACCGACGATGGCGAGAGTGTTGTGGAGCTTGGGGTCATTGAAAATACTTCAGCAACAGCCCGCCAGCGGACCGAAGACAGAGATCGAAATGAATTGATTCGATTGGGGAAGAATCCTGTTCTTAAAGTTAGTTACCTTCCTCAGCCTATAGTTCAACGGTACTTCCCCGAGGCTGTGAAATTCTCCTGGAGTCGGCAATGCTAATGTAGTGGTCATACAGAGGAACTTTGGTTTCATGTCCATTCTTGGATTCAGTTGCACTGTTTTGATTACCTGGGAAGGGACTTTGATCCTCTTTCTCAGTGGCCTTCAGAATGGCGGTCCCGCCGGTATTATCTATGGTTTCCTCCTCGTCTGGGTTGGCAACCTTTCTGTATTCTCCACCCTTTCGGAACTTGTATCAATGGCTCCAACATCAGGCGGACAGTACCATTGGGTCTCTATTCTGGCTCCACCATCATGTTCCAAGTTTTTGAGTTACTTGACTGGTTGGCTCACTGTTGGAGGATGGCAGGGAACTGTTGCATCAGGAGGCTACCTTACTGGCACTCTTATCCAAGGCCTAATTGCTTTAACTGTCCCAAGTTATGTGCCTCATGGATGGCAAGGAACACTCCTCTTCTGGGCTGTGATCTTTTTTGCTATCTTCATCAATGCTGTCGTGAGCAATTTGTTACCGAAATTTGAGGGCTTGGTTCTGATTTTGCATATTTCCGGATTCTTTGCAATCTTGATACCACTAGTTATCCTCGGGCCGCATGATACATCATATGATGTGTTTGGCATTTGGTTGAATAAAGGAGGATGGCCCACACAAGGGCTGTCATTCTTTGTTGGGCTGATTGGAAATGTTTTTGCTTTTGTTGGTTAGTCAATATCCTTCTCTACGATCCGAACCTGGAAGTCACTAATACCTTTTTGAAAGGTGCGGATGGCGCTTTTCATGTAAGTCCCCTTCAATATCAAAGTTCATCAACAGACCATTAAATCTCACAATCGCTCTAGATGTCAGAAGAAATTCGCAATCCATCGCTCGTTGTGCCACGGTCCATAATCCTCAGTATAGTCCTGAACGGCATCATGGGGTTCGCCATGGTAATTGCTCTGCTGTTCTGCATTGGAGATATCAATGCGGCTCTCGGAACTAATACAGGATATCCATTTATGGAGATTTTCCTTCAAGCCACAAATTCTGTTGCAGGTTCTGCAGTCATGACTTCTATTGTGGTCATATTATGTGTCTGTGCTACTGTTGGAACTTTGGCTTCTACATCCCGGATGCTGTGGTCATTCGCCAGAGATCATGGACTGCCAGGGTGGCGGACTCTGCAGAAGGTAAGTTTTCTCTTAGCAACTTTTATGCCTACAAAAATACTTCTGTAGAACTTGAAGCTAATGTTTGTCAACGTTCCTAAAACTTCAGGTCGATAGCCGTACGACAATTCCCTTGTGGTCAATAGCCGTGACCACGATCATATCTCTTCTTCTCGCTCTCATCACTATTGGCTCTGCTACAGCCTTCAACAATATCATATCTTTGTCCGTATCTGGTCTTTATGGCTCTTACCTTATCTGCGCAGTTCTGCTTCTCTACCGACGGATTAGAGGGGAGTTTGAGAGCCCACTTGCAGATTCCTCGGAAGGCCCTGTGCTAGTAAACACCACAGGAGCACAACTAACATGGGGTAAGCCCATCTTAGTCCCCATTGTTGATTTCTTAATTAACTTGTCTAACTAGGACCATGGCACATTCCTGGAATTTTTGGTATAATTAACAATAGCTTTGCAATTATATACTTGGTCGTGATATTGTTCTTCTGCTTTTGGCCACCCGTCACCCCAGTAGCAGCAGCATCCATGAATTACGCTTCTCTTGTCACTGGATCATTGGTGATCTTCAGCGTGTTTTATTATGCTGTCTGGGGAAGGCATGAATGGAAGGGCCCAGTTATTGAGGTTCAACTGTGATATTCTCGGTCTGAAGCATTAATAAAAAGGTTTTTCTAGGGGAGAAGACGAAGTTGAGAAATACGAAGCGGGAGGTTTTCAAGGAGTGAGCGGAGAGGAGATGCACATAGAACCAATTGATAATATATGCATGCGATGGAGCCAATTTATTTCTGTCTGGTCTTGTGACTTTCGACATCTTGTATAATATAGTATAGAAAACTATCCCTTCATAGAGCTAGTAGACAATTTCGAGTATTGCGAGACTAATACAACTACTCAAACATCGCTGTCTCCTCATACCCCGATACAGTACTCCTGAACCACTTTTCTTCATATAAGCAAGAGATTCCTGCGAGAAAGCTGTATTACCATGACCAGATGATTATCATGATTTGTGATCAATTACTTGCTCTACTTAGAAACAATCATTGTACGAAGGCCAGAGTCAACTTGACAGAAAGAGAAGATGGTTTGCCCTGCACTCTTTATACAGTATTCCAGAAACACGTCCTAGAATAATTGCTTTGTGACGAGCTCCTGTACATAAACAAGGCACTGTCTGATGTAAATTCTCAGTACTCTTATTCAAGTACACCAATTGGTTCATCCCCAATCTACCCTGATGTTGTAAAGATTGAACTCGCCATAGATCAGAACTAACAAACTAGGATCGGCGACTAGTCTCCCCAAGACTACCATCATATATTGCCTTCTAAGTAGCGCTTTTAGTGGATTTAGGAACCCAAGGTAGGGGTTGATGGAAGTGACGATACCTGTTGTTGTGGGTTCCATGATGGAGAACATGCAGGGACAATTAACGAAGAGAATTTCACTAGCATATATGAGGGCACCGATCCAAATGTTCATTGCTTTCTAAGGCAGGGGTGTGGTGAAGGATTCACTTTCTGCAGCGTAGTTTGACGTTCCTAGCACAGTTTATAGGCCCTAACAATGAAAGGAAAGATAAAAGATTAGACCACTGCCTACAGCCATTGCAAGGTTGCAGGAACTTGTGTTCTGGAGGCGACTTTCATTACAGTGAAATAACATGTACCTAACGGCACAAGTTCCAATTTCAGTTGGGCAATTCGTGATAACAATGTGGCCGCAGCAAAGAAGCTGGGCATATTGATTTACCGGTTGCCCGTTCCCTTCTGTTCTCTTTCTCTCGTGCCCTATTTTATTGTATTCATCCCCTAACCCCCCAACCCAGTGTAAGTACTGAATTGTACAAGCGATGAACCGTGGACGGTATGTGCAATTAAAGATGGGTGTAGGGGGTGTATTCGAAATTAAATGTAAGCCGGCGGAAGGCACCCAAGGGCTCAGTATACTTCCTCCATGAAGTGGCTTATATTGATCGATGGTGCACTTAGAGCTGCAATGGATTGAAGGGTTTCGGCGATTTCGTGAATATGCAGCGTAGTTGGAGCAAGGCAACAAAGGCCGTAGAAGGTAATTTGACAATGGATTACTCTCAATTCCTCCCTGACCAGGACTGCAGTAAGTTGAGCTCGGAAGTGGAATTGCCTTACGTCCATGAAGCCTGTAGTAAATGACAGGCAGCAGGTTCCTGACTCTGTAATATCTTACATCCAATTGCGTGAAGTGGGTACAATATCTATAAATTATGTGCGCCTTTGTCATTGAGAACCACGGTACTGTATCGTTGATGTTGTTTTATCGTCGGAGATCTCGGCGAAGCTCAAAGGAAAATCCATGTCACGACCTCCTTGCTCCAAAAATCAGCTATCGGCAGTCGATAACGTGCTCCCTTTTATACACGGCTTTTACTTTGATCAAAAGGCAACTAGCAAAATCTTTGAACAGTTTCCTTGATATGCAAATTTAAAGAGAAAAACATCATTTCACGATTCTCTGTCTTATTCTTTCATCGGCACGTTTCTGGATAAGAGGGGAAATATACAGGAATACATCCCGGACATCGAGGAGAAACGATCGGATACTGCTATTGAAGGCTCAATCACGTCTTCCCATCTGAGCGTCTTGATGTATGGTTAGCGCCATGATCTTACGAGAAATAGTCTTGACCATTTACTCTATCTTGGGTCTGGAGTTCAGTCTTCAAAAGGGGAGGCAGTCAATCATTCTTACCTGAAGCTTTCAATGGAAGTAATCTTAAAAGATCGGAACTTTGATCAAAAGCGTCATCTATTTCGCATACATGAGACCAAAAGAGTAGAGTGCAAGCACAAAATCAAATGTGGTCGAATCAAACCCCTTTCTTCCTCAATCTTCACTACGACCCCCCACCTCAAGCCATATTCAAGATTGGGATACTATCAATACCCCTTGGCCCAATCTTCGGTCTCTTCAACAACTCCTTCTCACTAACCCCCTCTTTCAACTTCCTAATCAGCTCCTCGGGATCAAAATCGACCCCAATGGGGTTCTGTGCAAACTCCTCACTCTGCATCATATCTGTGGCCTCCTTATTTGTCTCAAAACTATCCACCTGAGTCTCAATCCGATTCCCATCCGGGTCCTGATAATAAAGACTCAAAGTAGGGCCATGATTGACGCACCAAGCAGGCTCGATGCCTTTCGCTTTTCTCTGTCGATAGGCGAGCAGCAAATCGGCCACGGAATCGAATGTGAAAGCCATGTGTTCGAGGCCAGCATAATTTCGATCTTGGGGACCGACGCCAAGGTCCGCGATAGCGACGCGGTGGTGTTCGTCATCGTAAGTGAGGAACGAAAGGTAGCTGTTTTCGTAGGTTACGGTTGCGCCAAGGAAGATTTTGTAGAATTCGACCATCTGAGTGAACTTGCCGGTGCGGAGGACGATGTGTGCAAGTTTGGTAGGGGATTTGACTTTGGTGTAGGGGGCGTCGAAGTTGGGGAGGGGAGCCATGATGATGATATCTTTGGGTGTATAGATGGACGGTGTTCTAGCGAATTAATTATATATACTCCTGACAAGAGAATTTAAACATATGCAAGCTACAGAAGTATTACTCAGCTGTAAAGTTCGCTTTGAAATCTTGCTTACGGGACTGAATTGGGTGCTGATGAGATGACTTATATCTCAACCTACAATACCCCGCATTTTGTGTCGTATTTGTAGCGGGGGAATGTCGCCGTCAGCATGTTTCCGAATTCATCCCGACTCCATAACATCTACAGTTCCAACGTCTAGATGATCGACGAGTTTGGCTGTGAAAGAGGGGAGGATTTGCTTTATGGAGCCATGTGATTTAGTAGCACACGGAAGTATCGTTCAATTGTGGACTGCTGTGTCTTGTAATGAAATACAGAAGTCTAAGGATTGAGTTTCAAGAGGAGAATAAGAAATAACATCGCAGTGTTAATGAATAGATACTTAAATACCATGGCAGAAATATTATCGTTCGCGCTGACTTATCCATATTGCTGACGACTTAATATGCAAGCTATTTAGTTGCACAACCTCTTGTCTCGTTCGGACTATGACATCTGAAGAACGTTGGTTGTGATCCTTTCTACAGACCAATCGGGATTAAGCCCATAACCTTACCATTATTGCATATCTTTGATCTCAGCCCCGTGGAGATACCGTGGAGTCCCGCACCTTCCGGAAAATCATAGTTCGAAACTCGAATCAAGGAATTCAATTGTCGCTTTGTGAAATTTGCTTAGGCCGGGAAGTTTTCAAAAAGACGAAGCATATCTTCAAGTCCAACTTTAGACCAGTTGAATGTTGTGGAGAGAATGAAAATACAGCCATCCAAGACGGGTTTGAAGGGAACTCCGGAATCTGGATTGAGAGCATTAAATTCAACATTGAATCCAATATTCAGAAGTCCTTGCCTAAGTTGAGAAAAGCAATCAGCCAACGCTTGCATCCTGGCATCTATGACTAGCGAAAGCAAATGAGGACGCAAAATAGTAGGTCAGAGCCATTGGAGCCGTATGGTATGATTTCTCACTCGATCTTCAAGCTTCGACCCTTGTCCTAAAATGAAATCATACGACTGTGGAAATGTTACCACTGATGATATGATTGATGGGATAGATTTCCAGAGACCTCAAATAACAAGTGCTGTCGCTGAACGAATATCCGGGATAGCTTCCCAACAAATGGGGGTCACAACAGCTCCAATTTCAATGTCACCTCGATCGAATGGCATTAAGCTCCATGAGTTCGACCTCGATGAATACCACATTAACGGCAACCCCCACTTCTACTGCCACGAACTTCCTCAGCAGGTTCGACGGCACCCTCGATAGTTTCTTTGATATGTTTATACTAATCCTTCCCTACAACCATTTCTAGTTTCCACAGCTTTTATCTACAGCTCTACCCAATTACAAACTAGCATAGCCAGCATTCAGTAATCCTCATCCAAAAGTCCTTCTTCCTTTGGCATTCGGGGAAGGAAAAGAAAATACCCCTTTCCTGACATGGATAGTAGAACTGAAATTGTGATTGCGCAGCCGAGCATTTCTTCGCCGCCGTATTCTGAGGATAGGGACATGAAAGACGAAGACCCGCCTTACGGCCATAGTTCCTTTAGAGCAAGCAAAGTTGATGGAAGCGAAACGACGTGAGCTCTCATTAGGTGGATGGCTAGGAAGCTTCGTCAGAAGGTTCTCGAGGGGTCGCGGAGAGCGTGGAGAGGTATGCCAGTTGATAAGACAAATCTATCTTTCAGCGGCTTTCCTTTCAAGCAGTGACGTCCACTCACTTAACTTTAGACTAACAAATAATTGTTATTACTCCCCATCCTTGAAAGGCCAGGTGCAATTGTTGATGGGCTAGAGTACGCATGTAAACTGCTTGCAGCAATCTCGTGAGTAACTTCCGTAATCCGGCCCTTTCATCACTCCTCCGGTAGACCTTATTTTTTCCCGGTCTATCTTGGTGTCGTGTAGATTAAGAGTTTAATAAAATAAAATGCATCTCTGTAGGAGAATCTGGATGTATCTTGATCTATAAGGCCACTACGTTTTATCTTGATTATTGTAACCTCCGAGATCACGCATCGTAGGAGCCGTCTCAGTTTCTAATTTGGTGCGGCGATACCGAGGTAGTTCTCATCCCTGAGTATCATCAGCAGCTGCCTAGAGCCTGCGTGGAGTGAGAATAAGGCGCATTGTGAATATTCCTCCATTATACCACAAATGTGTGGGAAGTTTTCTTTATCTTCCTACTCTAGCTTCGATCCGAGCTTGCGATCTACGCCGGGCTTTTTGCTAGTCCTTGGGATGGAGAATCATTGCCTCGAGATTATGTCAACAAGCAAGCGAATGAGAACAACAAAAGGCGAGGCCTTCACTAGCATTGTGTTCCACTATGCATCCCTTAATATCTGGTCAGTCTTGGAAGTCTTCAATGGATCAAAAGATTATGTCTGGTGTACTATCTTATCATTATCTTATCATTCTCTCCTAAAACCTTGTTTTGTTATCCTTTCGTAGAAAACACAGGTAAAGGTGCACTTACTTCTATATCTTTCCCTACAGAAGTCTCCTTTCATTCAAAAGGGTAAACAAAGTATGTCTTCTAAATCTCTGACTGATTTTAAAAGTATGATCCTAAATGAATTGAAGCAGGTTGGTATGCCACGAAAAAGGGGTTATAAAAGTACTGGAAATTAAATCTATAATATTTGTTCCCTTCTTGGCCGCCCAAGACTCGGAATGAAAGGGTTAGGAGTGAAATAATCGGTTTCAGACGAGTTCCCTTGGGATGCAATGCAAGGATAAGTTTAGATCAGGTTTGGGTACTTCATGCTGAGTAAGTAAACCAGTCTGAATATTATCATTTCGTCAGAAAATAAGTTAATATCAAATCTCACTAGTCCGCAGGATTTAAGTAGCTCATCATGAAGTAATACCACCCTTCTCTGACAAAAAAAAACCAAAAAAAACCACCAACAGCAATATATAGATGGGGGAAGACATCAAAGTAACTGGAAAGCCTATCTGAATCCTAGCTTGTGTCCTTAGGAAATACCTTCAGTGTTTAAAGGACAATCACCCGTAATGTATGTCATAACTTTAAAGTCGACATGATTATTGCACATTCTAAGGTCGATTGGAGGCTATAGGAATCAGTCGCATGTCGGGGCTGGGATTGACTTCTCAGCCTGAAGCACAAATTCTTTGACCAATTCTTCTCATTGATTCACTGTTTGCCTACCAAAATATTTTACCACTCTTTCAATAGCCTCCCGTCGTGTGTCAGTCAGTCAGTCCTGCATCATTCCTTGCTTGTATCCAGAACCTTGAATGAAGATGTTTAATATATCCTATGAAAGAGGTGTCCCTAATTATTCTATTTTAAAGATATGGAATTGCTTCCCCTAAACCCCCTCGCTTCAGAAAATGTGCCCATAGAAAGGTAATGTTGGTACCAATAATGCTTGGAATGCAATATCCAATAGAATATAATGGTCAATAGAATTCAGTAGTTAGAGAATGCCTCCTATATATCTAAGAATGCAACGAACCCTAGCAAGGGCGTACGCATTCCTTAAAGTACTATATAGGCATTCTATCCTTCTTAGAATAGAAGGGTAACCAGAATCAAAACCATTACAAAGCATCAAGCCACGCAATAAGTCGTAACCCATATGCTATATAGTAGATTCGAAGAATTCAAGCGGTTTATTAGTAAACCGACACTAATTAGTAAATATATAGATTAGACTATTCGATTAAGATTTACAAATTTTAGAACCAGATTTTTTATTCTACTTAGTTTATCCCTTATTTTTACTTTCTTTTTCGAAGTTTTCGATATTATAAGTATTGAAATAAGTAAGGATTAGGCCGAGAAGATTTAGAGGCATAGATACGGCATTAATATGGCTATAGCAATTAAGGAAGAGCTAGAAGAGTATATTGCTACGAAAGTCTATATTTATAAAATATATAATTTTAGAGATAAAGAACTATAGATATTAATATAGAAGGATTTTAATATATTTAATAAAAATATCTTTAGAAAGCTATAAATATTAATAAAATTATAATTATATATATATTTCCTTTAAAAAGGTATTTATATTACTTAGAATAATAAGAATATAATTCTATTAGTAATTCTTATTAAAGTTATTAAATAAGAGGAAATATATAAATAGATAAATAAAGAGCTAGCTTTAACTCTTAGCAAAATATCAATAAATATTATAATATTTTAATAAAGGCTAAACTTAAACCAAATAGGATTTGTAATAAGTTCTATAGTTTAGCCACTAATTCACAAAGTACTAGTAATATCTATTTATATTATTAATCTAGCTTCCTTATCACCTATACCTTAGCCAGTAAACCAGCAAGCTTAGCAACTAGTATAATAAACCTTATAAGCTAGGCAAAACCTTTAATAGCTCCTATAAATATATTAAGCCTAGCAACTTATATAATAATAACTAGTAACGCCTAATAGTAATATATATTAAGCCTAGTAACTTATATAATAATAAGTAGTAATATTTAATAATAATATATAATAACCCTCTATTACCAATCTAATATAGATACTAATATCTATTAACCCTATACCTATATTTTTATAGTATATTTTATCTATTATATTTGGAAAGGAACTAGTAGTAGTTGTAAAGATTTATATAGACAAATAGAAGTATAATAGAGTTAACTATAGCTTTAACTTTAAACTTACTATATTTTATAATATTTATAAATACTCTAGCTTGCTATTAGAAGGCTATATAATAATATTTCTAATTATACTAAAAGGATTAGCAGAAAGCTATTATTATAGTAGTTACTTATTAGAGAAGAATTTTAAGGATATTATTACGTGCAGGCTGTCTATTATAGTCGATTAGAGACTTATGTGGTATTATTCTGAGAATAGAAGGAATAAGTTTAAGACTATAATAAAGTATATTTAATTTAAAAATATAATTAAATAATATTATAAATATAAAGCTTTTATTTAATAAAGAATATATATTTATATAGTTTTTTATATATTTCTATAAGATTAAAGGGTTAAGATCTATATTCTATATTTTTTAATTTATTAACTTATTATATATAGGATTATAAGATTAGAATCTTAATATTCTAGTAATTAATCCTTTAATCTATCTATATAACTATTATATAATAACTAATTATATTTATAATTATATATTATAATATTATATATTTATAATTATTAGATTTATAATATTATTCTCTTTTTAGCCTAATATTTATTTTAAATTACTTAAATAAAAATTATTTTCTTTTAGAATTTTATAATTAAATTATTATATCTTTATTAATAATTTTCTATTTTTTATTAAATATTATAAATTATAAAAAAAAAAAATATTTTTAATTAATTTATAAAATAAAAAACTTTAA
>QYAN01000160.1:0-13354 GCA_003988815.1 Chlorencoelia australis
ATTTTCTATTAGAATAAATTAATAAGCTAGAATTTTTAATTAATTTAATAAATAATAATAAATAAATAATATTATAAATAAAAGCTATAAAGAAATATAAAATAAAGCTATTCTATAAAGTCAATTAATAAGAAGTAAATAAAGATCTTAAATATTATCTAATATTTAATTTTAAATATTTTTTATATTTTCTATAAAATTTCTATTTAATATATCTAAAATTTAAAAGACTTTTAAAATAACTATCTAATTAAATTAAGACTTAAAAAGATAATATAAATAATTATAATAAATTAGATAATAATAAGATTATAAATAAAATATAAAAGGCTATTTTTTTTTAAAAAGGAGAATAATATAATAAAATAATATTATTATAAGAAAATTATATAATAATATTAAGATTAATATATTTTAATAAATTATATATTTTAATATTAAATTAAAAAATATAATAAATTCTAGTTATCTCTAAAACCTCTATATTTATATAAAGAGCCTAAAAGCTTATTTTTCTTCTCTTTTCTCTTTTTCTCTTTAATTTAGAATCTTATAAAAAATCTAAGAATTACTCTGTCTCGTTCCTATATTCGTTATAAAAATATAATAGATATATTTTTTTTAGATAAGAAAATTAAGATTAGATTTATATTATCTTTTATTATCTTTTAAATATAAACTTATATTTTAAAATAAATCTTCTATATATAAATAAATTTAAATATATTAATTAAATAAAAATAAAAAGATAAAATAATATTTAATATATTATTTCTAATAAAATTATATTAATAATAAATTAAATTTAATTTAATATAATTAATTAGCTTAAATAAATTAACTCTAATTTTTAAAAGACTAAACTAAAGAAAAAAGAAAAGAGAAAAGAAGCTTAGGAAAGTATAAGGTCTCCTTCTTAAGTATATATATAATTATATCTTAATATAACTAAATTATCTTTGCCTATTTAATAGGTCCTCTCTCGTCTTGTGACGAGCCTTTAGCAAAGGGTTCGGTTAAGCAGAGCCTTCGGAGATTATGCGCATGTGCTGCGAGTCATGTGGATAAACTTGCGACGCTTATAGGTTAAATTAGATTTATAAGCTTACCAACTATTGGTAAGGAGTAATTGGCATATAAATAAGAGAGAGAAGAGAGAGATGAGAAGATTAATGATTAGTTTTATTATCATTTATAAAATATCATTTAGAAGAATATCAGTTAAAGCCTCTATTAGAGCACACATCGTTTACCAGTCGAATACCTGTCGTATCGCGGGATAAGAGTAGCACACTATTATAGCAGTTCCTGACACGTCTAGTCTATATAATAATATTAAAGAGGTTATATAATACGATTATATAAGCTATATATGCGCTGAATTATTATAATATTATAATATCTCTCTTAAATAATATTAAAAAGCTAAATAAGATAAATACTTAAACTAAAAGAAGATATAGATTATTAAATATAGAGATATATTATATATTATTAAGTTTTAGTATTTTAAACTTAATAATATTATAGCTAAATACTTATATAGTTAATTTATTAGTAATTTATATTAAGTAAGATATATTCTAATATTTTAAAGAGAGAAAGTTTAAGAAGATACTACTAAAAAACTTTATAGTATTTGAGTTAATATTCTATAATAATCTATTATTTATATTTATAATATAATTTAAATAAGGAAAATAATAATTAATATCTTAATCTATAGCTATCTTAGTATTTTTATTAACTTTACTCTTGTCTTTATTTGCTTAAGCTTTATTAATAGCCTTCTTATAAATATTATAGTTATTAATTTAATACCCAGATTTATTATAAAAGTAATAGTTGCCTTCAGCACTCACTCTAGAGCCGTTGCCACTAATACCTCCAGAGCTAAAGCCACAAGCTCCTCTACCACGGCCTCTTCCTCGGCCTCCTCTACCCCTATTATACCTTCCTCTGCCACCTCTTCTTATTCCTCCTCTGCCTCTGCCTCTTGTGTTAGATAAGGCAGCAGCAGCTTTCTCCTTCTTTAGACTATATATCTGCTCCCTAATAGAGATATAGTTTATTAATTCCTTAAGGCTTAGCTTATTACTATAATAATATATCTTTATAATAATTTAGAATTTATTATTTAATAATAAATTAAAAAGCTATTTCTTAAACTCTTTAATAATAATTAAATAAATAGATTTAGTAATTTTAAATTGCTAATATTAAAAAATTATTATAAAATCTCTAATAGACTATTTTAGTAGATTAAAAAATTCCTTATAGAAGTTTCTCTAAATAATATTAATAAAAATTTTATTAGTAGCCCTATTTATTAGTTTCTTTAGAATATTCTAAGCTTTAATAATATTATCTAATATAAATAATTTACTAATATTTTTAAGATAGATAAATTTAATTAAACTATTAAAGATAGCTATAGTATTAGCGATTTTATCTTTAAATTTCTCTTTAGCTTTTAGCTGAGTAAAGGCCGAAAGGCCTACTAGAGCGACCTCCTAACCTATAACGATTTTTAGGCATTTTATAGCAGCTAGAGCGATCTTATATATAATAGAAAACTTAGAATAGTTATCTTCTATAAGAATAGAGATCCTTCTCTATTTATAAGTAAATATAGTATTTTATTAAGATTTTAAAGATATTCTTAAGGGATTAAGAGCTGGTAAAAACTCTGATTTATAGCGTTCTAATATTAGTTTAGTAGTACTTTTGGTCACTCATGGGGAGGGATGCTTGCAGCCGTGTGGGCAGCGACAACATCGAGCTTGAACCTCCGGCGCCTTGTGATCGCAAACAGCCTAGCAAGCATGGTGCGTATAATCGAGTCTCCAGTTCTACAATCACAATCTTCGTGATCCTTCACTCGATCCCCATCTCCGAATATACATTATTCACAACAATTTCCCTTGAATCCTTCCAGTTTATGCAATAACTGACTTTCTGGCCTGTAGGATGTATGGCGAAATGGGATCACTGCCCTCGTGAATCAGCTCCCCAAAGATGTTCAAGAAGTACTGCATCGCGCAGAGGAAGAAGAGAACTACGAAAGCCCGGAGTACGAGGCTGCTGTGGAGGTCTTTTACAAGAGACATCTTAGTCTCGCCCGGCCATGGCCTTCCGAAGAAGTCCAAGCTGCACTCAATTGGCTTCAAAAAGATGCAACTACATATACCACAATGTAAGTAGATTTGCCATCTTCACTCTTGTTCATGTAGAGCTGATGGTTGGAACTTTAGGTACGGCCCAAGCGAGCTTGCAATTACTGGCTCTCTTCGAGACTGGACTTCGATACCGGATTTAAGCAAGATCAAAGTTCCGACGCTGTTGTTGAACGGAGCAGAAGATGAGGCGCAAGATGTGGCAATGCAGCCATTCTTTGATCACATTGAGAAGGTCAAATGGATCACTTTAGATAATGCGGCACACTTTTCTCACGTCGATCAGCGAACTAAATTCATAAAACACTTGGAGTCTTTTTTGGGGGATTCGGAGAATTAGAAATTGGTGTGCGGGACTCTGTTGAGCAGGGTTATGGGGGAAGTCCTTTTCACTGCGTCCTTAATGAATAGCCTTCAATTGCAAATTTCAATCTATATCTCGGGAGACACTGCGCAGTGGCATCAAAATCCAGCCATTATGACAGAAATTAAGGGAAAATGAGCACATTTACTCGTGGTTTGTGAAGAAATATTCGGTTATTGGTTATTCGTTAATAGTAACGATAATTATATGATTTTAAATAAAATTAAATCTTTACTTAATTTATAAACGTTATACTTGTTTCGAATCACCGCTGAAAATGGATAACATTACGACCTTGCACGACGTTACAATATACTGTTTGCAATGGCGATGCAGACGTGACGCGCATCGGAATCCCTGACTGATCCCAGAACGGCATTTTGACAGATGGCACTTGCTGAATCCGGAATCCTTCCCTGGAAATATCTTTTTCTCTATCAATGGTTAATTTGATAGCATCCATCTCACGCCCCAAAACACACGTTCATCCATTCATGGAGAAGCAAGTAGAACACGAGTCCCTTCCAAGGGACGCAACAAACGAAGAGATCCAAATTCTTGTCCACGAGCTTGACAAGATTCCTATGACTGCTTGGTTACTGACATTCACCGGTCCAGCAGTACAGCTTGCGAGATGGGGCATTTCAGTGCTATGGCGTAAAGTCCTCGGGTTCTCCAGGAGAAATCAAAGCGGACTAAAATGTTTTCTATGTATTGTACAATTTAGGGAAACCAGGTCAAGCTTATGTCATCTCTAGAGCCCTCTAGTTAGTGAAAACAACGGGTAAAGAGAACGATGAACGCACAATTTACAAAATAATTTGTCTTTCGTTTATCGTTTCAGTATGCTGCATGCAACTTCAATGACTATGTGTACTGTTTGCCACTCTGCTTGTTGAGTATTTTCTGTGTTGAAAAATGGATATGAATCATATGTTTCCTCTTCATCAGACGTTAACCTTTTCTGCTAAATTTCTACTAGTTCCTGTTAGGTAACTCGAGCCCGAGAGTGCGAGTGATTTCGCGCTTATATTTGTGTGTGCGGCTATTGCGGCTATTTGTCACTATTTTCTTGGTCACTGCCCCCGATATTTTCCACACAAAGTGCGGTTCCTGTTCACATAATCCAGACAATCGATATATAATACAGCGATCTTCGTATTTACCGGAATATCTTTTGTCGCGAATATCGTCAATCGTTCGGAGTTTGTGCTGAAAGGGGGATACAGCTGTGGTTGATCCGTGAAACGAAGCCGAGGAAGATTCTGGCCTCCGAGCGATCAGGTTCCATTCATTAAACCCTTACTTTCCAAACAATTGTGCAAAGCCAGGAACTCATCCCGATCCTTTGTGAAAGCTTTTCCACCTTCCTTTCAATATTCCGTCTTGCCGCGCATATCGCAGCCTCCGAAAGAACGAGTGTTGCTTGTGCGATCGACTGAGCTGTAATCATCCCAAGACCCTTACTATGATTTGGAGGATATAGTGAAGGTGCGATTGCTTGTCAGTCACAGTTTTACTTTTCCCTCGGGTTACTGCAGGACGATTTGGAGCCTTCGGTGCTTCAGCAATACATGCTCTCTCTAGATTTGATAATTCTGCTATCAATATCGTCCAATCCTTCCTCACCTCCTCCACACTCCGCACAACACACCATTAATCGCTGGCAGAAGAATCCACGACTTGAGGGGGAAAACCTATTAACCGAAGAAGGATAATGCGTTGATGGAAGAGTAAATGAGTAGAGAAAGAGAGAATAAATGGGAGAGCGAGGGACTGGAAGGGGAGAGTGTGCTCTAGGTTGAGGGATGGGGATGGGAAGGAGGATGTCCGAGGACGTTGAAGGCGAGTAAGGAGAACAGCTGCATCCACCGTTCCGAGGATGGCGCTCCTGGCACAAGCAATGACGACGATGAGGGCCCACCATTTTCAAAGAGGCGGAGGAAGCTCTCAGAGCATGTCCATGAGGACTTAACGTCGCCCCCTTCAGCCACGCAACCTGACGATGTGCAGAGGCCGAATGGGAGGCTCCGCTAACGCTCCTGGATAATATCCAACGTCATCCTCCACGAACTCCTTGGAGTCCCTTCGTTCCAACAACGTCCCTACTAGCGGCTAAACATCCAGAGCGACCCCTCCAATGCTTCCTCAAGCGCACGTACTTGGGAATGAACATAATTTTGTGTTAAATTCGACACATCTCCCAGAACTCCTCAAACTATCAATCCCTTCGGGAGCTTCAGACACAAGCCCTAGAAGAGAAGTGTCAGCACGGCCTTCAATTGATTGTAAAGCTGCTATACATTCCAAGATGCGTACGAGTTTGACAGCGATGCGGCCTCAGACGAAGCATGCTACGTGAATGCCAGAAGAAGACGAAATATTGGTTCTTCATGAGGTGAATTCAGGCTATCTTCCGTAGCCGGAGCAAAGCGGCGCTACCCCAGCGGCATCAGCTATAAGGGTTCAATGAGCGCAGTGGTTGCATTCATTTGTTTGATCTTATAGTTAAATATACCCTCTTCCGATCTCCTGCTGTCGATCTCTACTATTTTAACAGTGAAGACACCACAGAACCCATATACAAGCCCGATTTTTTCACCGTCACTGCATATACCAACCCGCTCCCTTCATCTCTGATATTGCAGACACAATTCCATGTCTTATCTTGAATCCCTGAAGCCAGTTAGGTTTATTAGTAAAATAGTCCTCGGTATCTGATTTTTTCTGCAAAATGTCGTGCCTTACCCTCAATTGCATAATCAGTGGGAAAAGTCTTTCTCCTTTTGATCAAGATGGCTAAAGTTGATTCGAGTTGAAGAAAGCCTAAGTTCAATCTCATCATTCGGGCGAGGGTGACTAGCGCTCATAGATAGTGTTCAAGTATCGAGCCAATTCGCATATGCGGGAGAAGATGGTATTGCATGGCATCCCCAATGGATGGATTAATTCTTTGGCACCAATTCAACGTCAGTATGGTTGATTTTTCATTATGCCCATGCAAAGCAATATCCACGTTCCTTTAGCTGACTCTCTTCAAGGATGTCATATTTGTAATGTCAATGATTTGCAGCAGAGTTGAACCGTAAAGTGCATGAGTAGTAAGCGCACTTGCGTGTTCTGCCTCAGAATTCGGCTGTATGGTCGCTGCTGTTTGATTCCATCGAAGCCCGAGGGGACCCCTCAATTATGATCGCTTGATCATTTCATATCTTTTATTAAACCTTATCAGGTCCCATTTTTCTACCACTATCTGAGAGCAAAAGAAATATACCTTAACCAACTTATATTCCCTTTCATATTATTCTTAGATCTTCCGGCTAGCTCGCCCCTGCAAATCTAATGGCTGCTTTCGAATTAGTTTTGTTGACGATAATGCGCCTGCGAAGGTAGCTCCAGCGGAAGTTTGTCCTGGTTAGGCACCACAGCAGACATACCAAGTCCCGGCATTTCTTTTTCCTGTTCAATTTCAAAACTATCACCAACCGGGCCTTTCTCATAGACATTAAGTTATAAGTTATAGATGATTTGTTGGCCCGTCTGTTTAGGGATATTTAGCGGAGGAATTTCCTTTATTGCAGGGTATATTTGAGTATTGTAATAATTGTACGGTCTTTCGATTAGCACTGAGCGCACTAGCGGAACCAAGGTTCGGCCTATAATTGAAAGCGACACAGGGCTAAAGATCCTGTATGAGCCAATAGAGCATGGAACCCGAGTGCGCTTCTCTCATACACAGCAAGCGGGTTGATGCCAGCAGAATTCCAGTTGCTAATTAAAACTTTCTATAGTCTTTTTTGCCCTTAGTGCCTAGGCTTTACTTATTCAGGCCTAATATTTCAGTCCGGTCATGTGTGAATCGTAGAGGCAAAGTTCAAGAGCCGAATTTTGGAATACTGTACCGATATAGATTTCTGTCTCGAAGCTCCATGTCTGTTTATTGTCTAGAGTCATCCTTTCACAGCTTACCATGTCACGTATTCCTGCATTCGCTTCAAAAGACACTAGTCTACATTCTAACTGTTCTTCGCGACAACCGCACATTTCAACGTGAAAAGGGACTAGTGTTAGGCTTGCCTATGGTAACGTGCAGCAAGTCTTCTACTGAATCCTTACCATTCATCCAAACACCCAACGATATGCCTAGCCGTCGAGGATGTCAGACCCACTGTTATAATAACGCGCACGGTATATGTAGGACGAGATGCAGAGTACTACTTTCCCTCCCTCATTTTGAATATTTTCTCCTTTATATAGAAATTGCACTAGTCCTATGAGCCTTGCGTTGAATGTTGTCAGCCTGTGGACATACTTGTGTCCATAGGTCTATGCATCCTTGATCGAACCAATTCTTATATAGAAGTTGCGTACACCCCAACTTTGTCCTTACACTTTATATAATCGAATATTTCCACCAACGGAATCCATATCCTGCATTTATTATACACAATTGTTGAGTATAAAATCGGTGCGTATTTCTATCATTATTATTTAGAAAGCTGGTTAAAATGCCATGCCGAAGCTTTATTTGATCTTTTCCCATTCTTATACGGCTAAATACTTATAGAGATGACTTCGAAATCGCATTTTTGGTTAGGGGAGACAGAAACCAAATGGCTTGTAGGGTCGCCCAATATGCAATGATTCAACTGTAGTAATCCACTACTGATCTCATATCTAGTGTCTAGTAGCGATATTGTGCCTTTGGCTTTCGGAATATCAAGCACCATTATAGCTATTATCGCTGTTTTTCGAACCCCACACCGCTATGTTCTCCCTGGTAAGCTTCACCTTCTAAACAGTTCTAGGTAAAGAAATACTAATTCTACCCTAAAGAACATAGAGACGATCCCGACATCGAACTCGGTGGACTTCCTTCCGCGCAGCCATCCCATGCATCTCAGATACGACAAGAACGGCTTCATGAAGCGATTGGCGATGCTTTAGAAGCATTTTCGAAGCTAGTTCGTACCAGATCATGAACGGGTTGAGCGGATATTTGGGGGATCGATTATTGGTTGACTTGAGGCTATTCTTTAAAGTTAGGAGTTCTTTGTTTCCTCCTTAAATGGCCCAAGTTGTGGAAAGCCATTTAGATATTTCATCTAGACAACTAGGCAGTTAATTTTAGATGATTTCATTATGCATATCAGCAGTGCTACCCATACGAGAAAGGAAGTATGTGCCGTATATTTTTATCGAATCATTCATTTGAGCAAGTTATTTGTTGATTACTTTGGATCGGTTCTTTTGAGCGACAGTATACTGGCTTGCTCTAAAGCAGTTATTTTCGATAAGTCTTTTGTTAATTGTCTTAGGCATCGTGAACGTTGTAAGCTTTATAAGTTCTAATATAATAGAAGGTCGAGAAAGTTCAAAAATATTTAAAGATCAGGAGAAAGGCCTTTGATATTTAACCCTTTGTATAGTAATACAATAAGAACAAAGGAGATATTAATTAAGAATAGCCATCTATATAATATAGACGTAGAAAAGCGGGATAGAGTAGTCTGTTATGTGACCAACAGGCTTCTATTCGCTACGTAGAATACTGTGACAAATGTCCTTCTTAGTAATAGCTATTTAAAATCTTAATTAATATTCCACAATTCTAGCAGGCAGTGAGATATAAATAGGTTTTTAACTGCTGTTAAGTCCTGTATTCTTTATGGAAGAATTTTAACGGGAACGGGATATTGCATATGTATTCATAAATGTTCCTAGATAGCTAGAGAGATTTGCGAGTCTTATTTAAGTTCAAGCTTAACATGCTTCTAATCACCCTATACGAGGATCATGTTTTGTCTTCGAAATAGCACTTCTATTGTTTGTTTTTAATTGATGTTATCTAATTGTGAAATACCATGTTGTCCTTTCGAAATTTTATTATTTACTCGAAGCAGATACTAGTAGATTGACCTTCCAGTCTTGAGCTGCGTACTAATCCCCCCCGCAACCATTCCCTTCTTAACCAGGTCCGCAAGGATAAGGTCAGTTCCTATCCATTATATATCAGCCATTAACCAGGACGTTAAAGAGGGGGATATGATAACTTACCCGGTGCCCCGATGACTGATACACCGATTGGCAGCGGCTCTTCTCTCTCAGTCACAGTTGATTGGTAAGTAACCTCACCCACTAAATTTTCGTCAGTATATGCATGAAACCTAAGTCAGCATAGAATAGAATTACCAATCGTCGTGACTTCAGGCGCTCTCATCATCGGAGACATTTGCAAGGGTGAGTAACCACTAAGGAGGGACATAGGCCTACAGATCTTATTAGAACACAGCAATATACAAATCGATTTAGAGGAGTCGTACTCTGGTATAACATCGCGGTAAGTTGGAAACCCGGTCTGGACAGGGAGGATCATGATGGTGATGAAATTCTTGCTCGTGGCGTTGAAAATGTTTTCTAGGAGCCATTTCGCGTAGACGTTTGAGCGACGCCATTGCTCATCTCTCTGTTCTTGGGTTGTCTGCCTCGCACTGTCCCTATGCAAATAATGAGCGAATGTTCGGATAATCATACATTCAACCTACCATTGCCAGTGTAAGGCCCTGTGCACAAATGCTTCTTTCCCAAATCTCTTGAAATATGAATTCCGAAAATTGGCCAACGCGTGGTAGGCGTCATAGCAATAAATATACGACCCAGCCTGCGAATCCTTCAATACGACACGAATTCAAGGCGATTAGGAACTGGACTGTACGTACCCGCTCCAGATACTTTTCAAGATTACCATTTTCTACGCCATCGGGGTGTTCTTCCTCCCATATCTTGGCCAGACATATCTCCTCTCTGGGAGTTTTCAAGGAAATCTCGAGTCCTTCAACAAACTTATTTATAAGCCGAGTCTGTGAAGCACTTGAAGTCGGGAGATAGTCCAAAGGGTAGAGGATCTTCACGGGTGACTAGACCAGGGAGTGAGCGTAGAAATTGGAAATGGGGAATAGGAACAACCTGGGAAGGAGCACGAAGCATCGGTGAATTTCCGTACCAAACTGAAACGAAATCGGATAACTTTGAAAGGTCCCTACCAAACCAGGCAGGCATGTCGAACTCTCTAATATTGTATATTTAGTATCTTTGCTTTCCCAAAGGCTATTGTCTCGTACTTACGGAAAATGCCCCACGACGCCCTCGGTGTTCAAGATTCCCGTGGAAGGGCGGATAGAGAAGCAACCATTGAAATGAGCCGGCTTACGATTACTCCCATTCGCTGCATTCAGTTAATTAATTGCTCATCAATGAAATTCAGAAATAGGAAACTTGCTATCAGAGCCAATGGAAAAATCAAGCCAATCATAAGAAGCAATACCCGCAGCGCTACCATTGCTGCTCCCAGATGGAATCTGGTATCCATCACCACGGGGGTTGAAAGGAGACATGAATTCGATGGCTTCCTCTGGATCTTCTCTCATGATCATCGCTTGAAGCTTTGCTTTTCCCACGATGATTGCACCGGCATTTATAAGAGTTTGAATACAAACGGCTGTTTTTGTTGCGGCTGGATAGAGCTCTAGCCATGCTTTGTTGTTGAGCGAGGTCTTGTGGCCTGCGATGTCGAAGTTGTCCTTGACGCTGATTCGAGCTCCGTCTAGGGGACGTGATTTGCTTGGATTGAAGTAACAACGAGAGGGCACAATGACTCTGCCATTTGTTCCTGCGAAAGAAGAATCAAGCGGAAGTAGAGTAAATGAATTGTCAGTCCTGAGTCTACACGGAGGAGGTATCACTTATCTTCCTGAGCCATCTAAGGCTGGCTTAAACGTTCTCATGAATGTTGTGTTGAAATCATGGTATATTCTCCATGGCTGCCAGGTCTGTCCTCGGAAAATAACATAGGGGCCCTGTCGTACCGGCGCGGCGCAAGTCTTCCCTTCTATGAACTTCCAAGTCCTGGTATTCCAAAGGCTAACAAGCTCCTCGAATGCATCTTCGTCGATGGTAAGATCCTCTTGCTTGCCTCCATAGAAGACTATGTTATGATAGAATTCAGGCTGGCAAATGTCATCCGGCTCTAGAACGTCTACCCGAAATTTCTTCAATGCTAACTTGGAAATGCGATCCCTTGGTTTGGTTAAATATACCAAAGCGAGAATTGGAGACGATATATCAGCATAGTCTTCAAATTTAAGGAAGTTCTGTGAGAATCAGTCGTGCACCCATATTGTAAGATGAGGGATCTAACCTCCGGGTTTGAGATCAATATGTACTCGATCTCGCCAACGGTAATCTTGATTTCCTCCTCACTTCTCACAGCGGTTGAAGTCAATTTGCTCAGTGGGTTGATCGATATGATTAGTTCCATTTTCAGACGATTGTATTGTTGAAGAGAAGAAAGAGTGGAAAGTGGGATAGTGAGGAGAAATCTTTTTCTACCCCGCTTTCTCCTTGAGAAATTCTTCGGCTTTTAGCCTTAGTTAGTTAAATAAATAAATTTTCTCATTAATTTTCTTACGAAGGGAAAACTCCAATATTGTTTTTTTTTTTGGAATTTTCAAAGGAAAGTAGATATAAGTTGATATAATAATGATTAAAACACAGATTTTATTAATAGAAAGTTGAAAAAATTTATACAATAATATGGATAATATAACCAACTAGTGCAAAAAACTTCAATTGATCCTTAGAATCTAAATGTAGGGAGGAAAAGAAGAGAAAAAGGAAAGAAGATAGTGGACTATATAGAGTTTTAGATGCGAATCATATATTAAGCGGGGCTTGAGAAATCAAACGAACCGAAATTAGTAACGATCTTTATGCTAATGTTTATGTCAATTCCAACAACATCTCACGTAAGTACTGTGTCAACGAAGATGAAAGAGGTGAATTACTCTTATGTTATTGTAAAACGGCGGAAGGACTTTTAAGTGGCTTATTATTACGACTGCTAGTGGCTGAAGGCTACAAGCAAGCCTCAGGTGCCCGGCACGTGATGGGACGAGACGAAGGGAACGGGACCGCTACCCCATTCCCCATCCCCCTTTATTATTGGAATAAGGCAAAGTTGGGATTGAAGACATTTGTTTTCTTGTTTCTATTACATATTCAGTAATAACCTTAACAAATTGCTAAAAGTTAAATTTCCGCAGATTGTAAAACCAGATATATAAACTAACCGGCTTGGGGAATAGAAGCAACTCTTCTAGCAGCTTGAATTTCAACGTCTTTTAGTATTAAAAAAATTAGTTAGTAGAAGTGAGGGAAGAACTGTGCTCCCGTGAAGCTTCAGAGGTGCATGACACAAGTCGGTTCCAAAATCAATATGAAGAAGGCATACGACAGCTCTACATCCCCGATGACTAAAAGTATTTCGATATCTCAACAGAACATCTCCCTACAGCTTGATGAGAACCTTCCCAGTAGTCTTTCGACCTTCAAGATCTCTATGAGCACTTACAATCTCTGAGAGTAGAATCTTATTTATAAATATCTTCTTTAAAAATAAATTAAATATTCTTCTCTTATATAAATAATATAATTATTATATTTTTCTAGAAGAAAAAAATAAAAAAGCTCTTAAATATAGCCTATTATATAAAATATTATTTAAAAGACTTAAAGCTATAAAAAAGTATATTAAGGAAAATCTAGAGAAAGAATTTATATTAGGAAAAAATTTTCTTATCAGGCGATTTATAAAATATAGTCTGTGCTATTAGTGCCAAGCGCTGCCAAAATATAATTAATTGACTATTATTAGTATTAATTAAACCTATTATTTTTTCTATTAATATTAATAATAATATTTTAATAATATATTAAATTTTTTTAATATATATTCTTAAAGATATATTTTAAATTT
>QYAN01000161.1:0-13221 GCA_003988815.1 Chlorencoelia australis
CTTAATTTTACTTACTTCTCTGCTTATTTCTTATATACTGCTTGCTTGCTGTGTGTGTGTGTGTGTGCTTGCTTGCTTGCTATGTGCTACTTACTTGCTATATGCTACTTGCTTACTATGTGTGTATATGTGCTTACTTGCTTATAAACCTAAAAACCCAACCCATAGACCCAACCTATAGACCCATAGGTTTATAGATACCTACTCATGGGTTCTTAAAATATAGATCCAACCCGCCCCAACCTATAGGTAGCTAACTATAAACCCAACCCGACCTATAGGTCGGGTTGGGTCTATAGGTCTATGGGTACCCAGGACCCAGTACGCAGCCTAATTATAATTAAAATTATATTATATTTAATTTTTATTATTAAATTTTCTAATAATAATAACTTAATTATAAAATTTAATATTATTAACTTTTAAAATTTCGCTAATATTTCTAATAACTTTATATATCTATATAATATATATCTAAAAGCCTTATTCTAAATATATATATTATATTATTTAATAATTCTTCTAACTATTTTCTATAATTCTAAATAATAATATATCCTTAAAATCTTTTTAAATATTTTTATTACCTCTTAATATCTATATATTAATAAACTATATTATTCTCTAATAAAATTCTTTTTTATTTTAGCTAATATATAAATCCTTTTATTATATAATAATAATTTATCTTATATATTAAACTTTAATTCTAAATTTTTTAAAATCCTATTTATAATTTTATCTTTATTATAATATTTCTTAAGCTTTCTCGCAAATAATTCCTCAACTAGTAATATTATAGCCGCTATTTTATATTTCTAAAATATTATCTCCTTTTCTATTTCTTTAAATAAGATTTTAAATTTATATTTTATATTTTCTATATATTCTAATTTCCTACTTAATATATTTACTTTAATATTTTCTTTTTTTTTAATATAAACTATTCGAAAATTATATATTATTAATAATTATATCTATCTAGCTTATTTTTAATTTAATATTTTTATTATAATAAAATAAATTAAGTTTTTATAATTTATATAAATTTATATTTTATATTTTAAATCCTCTAAATATACTTTCTATTCTTTAAAAATATAAATAATTACTAAAAGTTCTTTATTATAAATCTTATATTTTAACTTTAATATTATTATTTTTTATAAATAATATATTATTAGCTATTTTCTTCTTTATTTATCTTTCTAATATAATATTATTCTAATTATATAATTTAAAATATTAATCTCTATTATAATTTATTTTTCTAAATTAAATATTTTTAATATTAATATTTATATAAATACTTTTTTAAGCTTTTTAAAAGCTTTCTTAGCTTATTTTAACTAAATAAACTTTTAACCCTTCTTAATTAAATCTATTAATAATATTATTATCTTAAAATAATTTCTTATAAATTTTCTATAAAAATTAATAAATTCTAAAAATAATTATATTTTCTTAATATTTATAAATTTTAATTATTCTAATATAAATTAAATCTTCTTTAAACTTATAGATAATCTTTTAAATATAATAATAAATTCTAGAAATTTAATTTTTTTAATATAAAATTTATACTTTTCTAACTTTAATAAAAGACTTATTCTTTTTAAAGCTTTAAATACTCCTCATATATTCTTTTTATATTATTTTTTATTTATTAAATAAATTAATATATTATCTAAATAATAAATATAGCTAATATCTAAATACTTCTAAAATATATTATTAACTAGTCTTATAAATATTATTAGTATATTTATAAGATTAAATAATATTATCTAATATTTATATAGGCTATATCTAATATAAAATACTATCTTCTATTCTTTATCTTCTTTAATTCTAATAAAATTATATATTCTTTTTAGATTAAATTTAATAAAAATTTTTATATTTTATAATTTATTTACTAACTTATTAAATAATAGCAATAAATACTAATTCTTAATAATAATTATATTAAATTTCTTATAATTTATATATAAATATTTAATATTATCTTTTTTAAATATTTATAGAATTAAACTTATTATTAATAAAGTTAATTCTCTAATAAATTCTATTTTAAAATTTTCCTTAATATAATTCTTAAATATTTTTAAATTATTTATTAATATAATATAAATATAGCCAAAAGATAAATCTATATCTTCTATTAAAAGTATTTTATAATTTTATATCTAATATCTCAATAATATTTTATTATTTAATAATTTCTAAAATATTTTCTTAAACTTTTAATATTTTATAGATATATTCTTTTATATTAAATTCTAAATTAGATATTCTTATTCTATATAACTATTACTTATTTTTTAAATAATTACTAAACTATTTATATTTATAATTTCTAGGCAATATTATCTTGGCTAATTCCTGTCATATTCTTATAATTCTTTATATTCTTTATAATTATATTATAGAAATTTAATTATTTTTTATTTCTAATTAATTTATAGCTTATTCTTTCTTAGCTATAATATATCTAATATAATATTAATATTATCTAAATTAGTTATTATAAATTAAATCTATTTTTTATAATTTTCTAGTATTATTGCCTTAACTAATATTATTTTCTTTAAAATAACCCTATTTTTCTCTTTAGCTAATATTTTATCTATTAGTTAAAGTTTATATAATTATATTTTTTATTATAAATTAATTTTAATAAATAATATTATTTTTCTTATAATAAAATTATTTATTATTTTAAAGTTTACTAATTTTCTAAAAATATCTTTTTTAATATATAAATTAATCTAAATTTTATTATTAAGCTTTAATATAATAGCCTAGAAATAATAATAATAAAACTCTTATATTAGTATATATACTTAAAACTATTTCCCTATAAGTATATCCTCTTATAGCTTATCTTCTTTATTTTTATAAAATAATTTAATAATTTATCTAGCTTTATATTAATTTATTTTTATTTATATTATAATAGGGCAGGGCCCTACTATATCAGGTGATCTTCAGTCATCCCAAACCATTAGGTTTTAGGGCCGCCACCTGAAATGCAAGACTTGCACCGACTACTGCAGCTTTTGCGTAGGATTGAACATCGACGCTCCCATTTCACCGAAACCAGCTAGAGTGAACCGGGACATACCTCTGCTGCTTGATTCCATTGAATGTTCACTCCAGCTGATTTCAGTAAAATTGTGGGCGTTGATGCTCACCCCCATGCAAGCTTTACGAGCGCCAGGATGTAGTGAAATGGGGGCGTCGATGTTCAATCCCATGCAAAAGCTGCAGTAGTCGGTGCAAGTCTTGCATTTCAGGTGGCGGCTCTGAAGCCTTAATGGCTTGAGATGACTTACTAGAGTTATTATCTTGAGATTGTTTGCATATACGATGTACAGTTCTATCGCTCCCATCTCATCTGATGCATCAGATACTTCCAAGGCTAGCGCAACTCACAACGTAATTTACAACTCGCCCTAGGGACAGGAATATATTGCTAATAATTAAGAGAATGCCAATCGAGGTCGGCTCCAGATCCAGCAAATCAGAAAAACCCATAACAATGAAGCAACACACAAGTGAGGGATATCTCCCATACCGCCAATGTTTTTCAAAAGTCAGACTCTCAACCTGATTCTTAAGCTATTGGGGCCACGATTGGGCCCAGCTGTGGTAAACAGCGATGTGCGGATAGTTCTTGAAGAGATTCATGGTGAACTTCCAGGTGATCATCACCGACTGTTATGTATCGCCCTAGACTGGGGTCAAGCACTACGTCTTCGATCGAATGAGAAACCGATCTATGATGGTGTTTTTGATTTGCTTATCAAGGACAATTTCAATAATTCCTTCATCTTCTGAATTGTGCAAAACATTATAAGACTTTATATAATTTGGCAAAATATTTCAAAACTATGCAAGTATAAAATAGCCAGCAGGTAAAGCAAAAAGTGATAAAACAAGCCACTCCATCTAGGAATAAAGAATGATAGAATACTTCGTTGATGTAGACCTGCATCTATTTGGCTTTCCCGAGCAGAACGGCTTGGCCTCTGCCTCACTTTTGCCAGCCCTTGAAAGATCAGGGGATGGGATCAACCTACACGAGAATAATAAGGCCAAACAATGTGCATCAGAGGTGACAACACCCCAATCTTTGCTTGCAATATTGAGCGAGGATAGTGGAGAAATACACTCGGTAGAAAGACCACAATTAAGGAAGGAAATGGAAGGAGAGACGAAAAAGATGAGGATTATTGAGATGTCTATTGAATTGGTTCGTATATTGCTGTTGAATTCAATTATCGAGATGGTTTGCACTACGCAGTCATGATTGCTGTGCGATCGAGTGCTTGGTGAACCCCGAAGTTGTTGGAATCTTTTGAATTACTGACTGTTGGGATATTGGTTCTGGAACTTTCGGCGGCCTAAAAGCATGGGACTGCTGGACAAATCAAATGCCATCGAACCCCTCTACCTCCAATATCATCAATCCCTTGAATTGCATTCAAGATATTAGATACCGTCCAACGTCGTTCCTGAGCGATAGCTATATCAATAGATTTTGTCCGCTGAAGGCCCGCCCTCCGCTACACATTCTGTCGCGCATTAACATTCTACCTGG
The DNA here is from genome assembly GCA_003988815.1 of Chlorencoelia australis. NCBI lineage: Eukaryota > Fungi > Ascomycota > Leotiomycetes > Helotiales > Cenangiaceae > Chlorencoelia > Chlorencoelia australis. The sequence goes on from QYAN01000161.1 coordinate 4,607, forward strand.
CGATATATTCCGTCGGACTTGCTCCTCCCTTCGCCCACACGTTTTTAGCCTCTCTCTCATTCCATCCATCACACTTAGCATACTCCTACCAAAGACGCAGAGAGCCTTCCAAAGCTCGAACTTCACCTTGCGCAAAAAAGCAAGCCAATTCTGCCGTCTCCACCTGCTATTGTCAAGGTAAATAGGAACAAGCCTCCATGCAGTCATCGCAGGTACTTATATTTTCTATAGACGATTCCAACGCTACCGATCACAGACCTACAATACCTCGTCTTCCGCTCCATCTCTGCCAAGCAAAACCGACCAGGCTCGAATTGACAAGCATTCAAGGCCAGAGGCAGTCTCAAGCTCTCAGCATCGCCTTGAAGCGCAGACTACGGTTCAATTCACCCCTACACTTCTCCTTCACCGAGACAAAAGGACGTCCTGATGGTTAGTCGCTTCATCGACGGGTATATGACTCATCTAATGTGATCATAGGCTTTTGACCCTAAAGACCTCCATCCCACCATCAATTTTACGGTTGTCGCTGACAATACTGTCAAATGGATTAAAGGGAACGGCCAGTGGGTGTACTGGAAGGGATGCAATGTCACCGTCTACGAGAAAGATAGCGAAGGGAACGATCAGACAAGGATACTTGATAGCTGGCCTAACGGGCAGGGAATACTACCGTCAGGCACTGAGCTGTATTGTTTCAGAGGGAAAGTCAAAGAAGGTTAGCATTGCATGTATCGGATAATACAGATTGCGTTCTAGATATACAACTTGTCTTTTATTTGAACACCTCCCTCCAAACTGGGGGATAAATTGATAATAGCCCCTTTACCAGGACTGCTTGTAAGTATCATTAATACACATTCCGTTGTACGATTTCTACCTTCTAATTCCATCTTGCGCATACGACACGCGGTGATTGCCCCATATATCACAGGACCAAAAACACGAATAATAGCTTCACCCAAAACACCTTTCAAAGTAATTTCGGGATTAGGCGTCAGCCTGACCCCTCCTGCTAGAACAACATAGCGAGCATGTCCTACCGATTCTACTTGCACGTTGAACAAAGCCATCGCAAGGTGTTCCACGTTCCGTTCGCGGATATCCAGACTCATGAGACAATCAACCAATCCCCAGAGAGGAAAATCCATCATTACAGCAGCCTTCGTAGATGTTACCGGGCCATTTTGAATTTTGACTCTCCTGATCGCATTACACATGTATTTGTCAAAAACATTCGGGATCCCTGCTAGCGCAACATGCTCGATGATCCTTTCCTGCGCAACAAGAAAGGCCGGATTGTTTTGGGGGTAGCAGTGGAACTGCTTTGCTCGGTGCGAGGTGTGCTCGTACAACTGGTGGAGGATGTTGGGGAGTTTGGTTGAGGTTCTTCTTCGTTCGTCAGAGGAGCTCCTAGAAGCCCTAATCTACCAGGTTAGAAAATGGAAAGAATAATGGTTAGAGGGTTTACGGCAACCTATGCGAGCTTCACGATGCTCGGGCCTGTGCTCAGGAGATATGTCTATTGATGCGCGTTTTCGCTTTCGAGATTGTTCTACCATATCGTGTATGGTCAAGTGAACATTCGATAGGTTGTCATCTGCTCAGAGTTAGCATCGCTCATCACCAAAGAGCCTTCCGCACCTGGAAAAATCTGGTCTGTATGCTTTCCAGCCTCCAAATCGTCTTGATGGACACCTCGGGCAAGGGCAGAGGTTTTTGATATCCTCATCCCATATTTTTCAGAGAGCACTGCCAGGCCTTTAGGGCCGTAGAATAGACAGGTGGTAGTAGACGATAGAAGGGTCGTTGAATATATATAGGAAGATAATGGCCTCTGCTACAAAGATATAGCCTCGCTAAACGCCCTTTGCAATCATATATGAAAATAGTTAAATAACTACAGCAGCGACTAAGGATTTCGAATTCATCTCCTACCTTATTGATCACATCCTCAGCTGGTCGAACCTCCCCTTTGAGCCCTGTAGTAATCTTGGCCCAGGGAAACTTGTGCGGTGCTTTATATTCGATCGAAACAATAGGAACCTTTTCCTATTCTGCCAACCCGCATATGCAAAATTGATCTGCACTTCTTGCTCTCCTCTGGCCACTGTGCTGCTTGCCTTTTCGCTGGCTCTTGTTTGCTGGTTTGGCTTTACCCTTTGCTCTCTTGCCCCCAACCTTCAAAATATTCGGTTCGGTTATAGACATGGATTCCACCGCCTTCTCGATCGGGTTTTCGCTGTGCGGCCCAAGGTTTGTATGGCTTTCGAATATCATCGATCCGCATAGCTGAAGTTGCTCCCGCAATTGCTCATTTCTGTACACCTCCTTTATCAGGGTCTGTATTGAATTCTCAACCGTTTCGCGCGCATAGTGCCGCAGACCATTTTCTGAACTGATTGGATCAAGATATTTCTGAACATAATTCAGTCGATGAGCGGATGGAAAGATGTGTTGTGAATTGAAACGCGTATTTGTCAAGAGCTTCTTCCAAACGTTCTCTTATATCATGGGAAAGCTGTTTCACAGCACAATAAGCTGTGGAAAAGGCCGGCCGAAGGGCTTTTTGGTGTCGTCCTATGTTCTTGAAGTTTTGTCTGTGATGATTTGAAGAGCAGGCGAGAAGTTGTGACAAGCTTCGAGATACTCGATGAGATTCTTTGGCTGAGATTGTTTTGCGTCTGTTTCGGCTGCTTTACGTCGTCGTCCCTCTTCTGCTCGGGCTTTAGACTGTTTAGACTTGCGTTGCTCCTCCTCACGTCGTCTTTACTCTTCATCTATTCTGGCTTCGGCTTGCTTGGACTTGCGCTGCTCTTCCTCCCGTAGACGCTACTCCTCTTTCCGAAGACGCTGCCCTCCTGCCACCTGTGCCTCAGCCTCCGCCAATCTCTTCTGTAGCTCTGCAAGTTGCTGTTCCATCCTAGTTCCGTGGTTGGGGATGTTTGGATATTTTGTCGTGTCGTTGTTGTCATAACACAGATCACTTGGTCATAGCTTTTATAGCCGCATTCTACCCCGCAATCGATGGCTGCGGGTGAAAATATATTTACCACAAGCATAATGAAATCCCTCCCTCTCACAACTATAAGCATTCGACTATCGCTTGGACTTGAATAGGGTGCTGGAAGTGACGATAAGTCTACGCAAGCGGAACGCTTTACAGGATGGACCACAGCGGGGCTGCTGCCTCGTCCGCTTGCGAGGAGGTACTATCATCGTTAAAGGGTTTTCTAGTGCGATTCTGCCTAGGGTTAGTGGGTTGATGGATCTGGTATTCACTTGGTACGAGAACGAAATGTAGCGATAAGTGTGAATTGTAAGCTGTTTATTCCAACGAGACAACGCCTCTAATTATCGCACAGTCACTAGAGTTGTTGAGACGTTTATTTGTATTTTGTGTATTATATAATTCTTTAAAAATAGTTTGGTAAGAATAGATGTGGAATAAGATAATAAGACGTAAAGCATAATCAAAAAAGTATTATCCTATTAGTCATTCTCTATTGACACCTTATTTTTAAGTCTCAATATTTTCTACTATTATAACGGTTAACCGGATATCTATAGCAAACTGCTTTCTTTGAGGATTGTGAAGTAATTAGAATATTAAGAACCAATATAATAGTGTGCTACTTTTATCCCGCGATATGACAGGTATTCAACTAATAGACAATATATGCTTTTATAGAGACTTTCAACTAACATTCTTCTGATGATACTTTATAAAATAATAATAAAAACTAATTACTAATCTTCTCCTCTTATTCATCTCTCTCTTACTTATATGCCATATACCCTGCTCTAATAGTTGGTAAGCTTATAAATACAATTCAACCTATAAGCACTGTGAAGCTTATCTACCTGACTCGCAGCTTATCCGCATGATAACCGAAGGCTCTGCTTAGCCGAACCCTTTGCTGAAGGCTCGTCACAATCATCTAGGCTGCCATAGCCATTCCACCCGGTGCCCAGGTTGCAGTAAACCAGTTCTTCCCAGATTGCTAATTATTTAATAACTACCTCTTCTCATATTCGGCTTCCGCATCCGCAAACCACTGCGCAGTTATTATTTTAATCGACCTTAGCTCCAAATTAATTCAATATGCATATAATAATCACATTAAAACAGTATCTTCGGGCTATATATTTACCGGCTCCCCGCGACCTTGGCCCCACTGGTATTTGTTGTTAAAGACGTAGAAAACAAGGTTAATTTAATTTAATACTTGCATCCATTTATTCTATATGGCTTCATCAACTATAAACATACCAGCACCTGCAGATGCGTATTTAAGAAATTGGAACATCCCCAATCCCTATATCTTGTTAGCATTTTACTTCGAGAATTTCACATCAAGGAAAAATACATACACATCTAACGCCAACCTTCGCTTGCATAGGGTTTTATGGCCCGTTATTATCATTGCCTGCCCTAGTGAGTGATGGCGCGCCACCGCCAAACCATATATTCTTTGCTCCGTTAATAGCTCCCGATATCAAGGCAAGATTCACCTCTGTACGTGCTACTGGAAGCTGGCCGGTAGAACGTCCGAATCCATAGCCTGGTACATAATATTTTGGCTGTGCTATTCTGTACAAAACCTCATATCTAGTTATTCCTAGCGATCCAATAGTTTCTCTCCAAGCTCAACATTCTAAAAGGTAAAGTGAACGGACTTTAGATAATCCATTCCAAAATCGCATGATCGTCAACATCATCAAAATCAGAATTTCATCTTCCTCGCAATCATACAGAATCCGAAAGAGAGTAGGATATACAAGAGCGACAACGATTCATGCACCTATAAGTGGACAATTCAACATGCTCGTATAGGCCCTAATCAAGTTCAAATGCTCCCGTTCTTGACCTCTTGAACGAGAAGTTCTAAGCTATAGATGAGGTGGTTGTGTTCTTGATCTCTTAAACGAGAAGTTCTAAGCAACAGATGAGGTGGTTGTGTTCTTGATTTCTTGAACGAGAAGTTCTAAGCTATAAATGAGGTGGTTGTGTTCTTGATCTCTTRAACGAGAAGTTCTAAGCAACAGATGAGGTGGTTGTGTTCTTGATCTCTTGAACGAGAAGTGCCAAGYAGCAGATGAGGTGGTTGTGTTCTTAATCTTTTGAACAGGAAGTGCCGAGCAACAGATGAGGTGGTTGTGTTCTTGATCTCTTGAACGAGAAGTTCTAAGCAACAGATGAGGTGGTTGTGTTCTTGATCTCTTGAACAGGAAGTGCCGAGCAACAGATGAGGTGGTTGTGTTCTTGATCTCTTGAACGAGAAGTTCCAAGCAACAGATGAGGTGGTTGTGTTCTTGATCTCTTGAATGAGAAGTGCCAAGCAGCAAATAAGGTGGTTGTGTTCTTGATCTCTTGAACGAGAAGTGCCAAGCAGCAGATGAGGTGGTTGTGTTCTTGATCTCTTGAACAGGAAGTGCCGAGCAACAGATGAGGTGGCTATATCCTTGTGATTTCGGCCTTCTAAGTAGAAGGTTTGGAGCAGGTGATGAGGTGGTTGTGCGGGAATTGGGCTTGAAGCGGTTTTCAACCGATGAGGTAGTGCTATGTCTGCAAAGCATTGAAGGAGAGAAAACGCTCGAAGGGAGACTCGACATGCCGAAAACGATCGGCTATGAGGTGGTTGTGCCCTTGACGAGCGGAGCTGGCAAATAAGTTAGCAGCTGATTTTCAAACTGGAAAGAGCATACTTACCACGGTGTGCTCAACGCTCAAGGATTGACATTGAAGGTCTTATAGGCAGTGCCATCGGGCCACTACCATGCCATTCCACAGGCCAGCTACTTTCCCATCAGTCCAAGGACACTACGCTTGGTAGTTTCACCTCTCTTGGCTAAGCGGGAGCTGTACTCTTCCCAGAAGATGTACGTCCCACTTAGGGATCCAATTACCAAGAGATGAAACTGGATGCGGCCACGCAGTTCCTTAGAACGACTGATATTCATGTAGGTGCGGAAAAAATTGAAGCCCCTCATCGTTGTTATAAATAACGCTGTGTTCTAGAAAAAATATGAGTTTAAAATGACGAGATATCGCTAGATTTAGAATCGGGGTAAAGGAAAAAGAAAAGAAAAGAAAGAGGAAAAAAAAAGAAGGAAGCAGATGCTATATATCAAAGGCCTATTCGTTGCACTTTCCTATAAACAACTCCGCAGCTTTTGCAAAAGGCAGGCACATAGAAGCAAATTAGAAAGTTTAAAACAAATTGCTATTAACTATGCGGATTCCTTCTGTTGTTGCAAATCTCTAGTTATTGCAAATCTCTATAATTTCAATAACCTATGCTAGAATAATTGAAATTAACCTAAAGCACTAGGGCAGTAATGGTCAATGCTATTTCTAGTCAAACATCCTAATTATCGGTTCTTTCAGGATTGATCTCTTTATCCATATCAATAGATAATTCATTATCTCGATTTCTACGTCCGCAGCGAGATCCTATGAGAAAACACCAGAGGCCAAATACTACAAATGAGCCACCGTTGAAGCTATCATCTGTGGAAGAGTCTAACGGCCGCTCTTTCTGGGATTTTTCAGAGTTTGCCTTGTTGTCCTTGTTGTGCACCCCGCGGGCTTGAATGTGCGGGCATAGGACTTTGCTGGGTAGTGAAGGAAGGAGAGGGGGAGAAGCGAAGTGGTGGCGGGAGACGCGGCGGAGAGAAGGCGCCGTCCAGCCTTGGACAAGATGGCGTATAATTGAAGAGCGTAACATGGTTTAGTTGCAAGATGCTCTCAGAATGTTTCGATAAATGACGGATGAGGACGATGGATGAGGACGATGGATGAGGACGATGGATGAGGACGATGGATGAGGACGATGGATGAGGACGATGGATGAGGACGATGGACGAGGACGGTGAATAATGGATACTGGATAATTAATGGATATTAATAGATAAGGGATAGAAGATAGATATATAAATACAGAAGCTTGAGAATTTTAGGTGGAAACCTTTTAATTAATAGTCTTTGGGAGGCGAGGGCGAAGTCAATGACGCAGAGCAACCTGCTAAAGCACGAGTTAAGCTCTAGTGACGTCTATCCTAACTAATAAACAACGAAATTGTTAGTTGTCCTAATCTATGGGTTGGGATAGGTTGGGTTGGGTTAATAGGTTGAATTACGAAGGGAAAGGTTAAAATGAGACCGCGGGTCCAAAGCTATTAACTTTATGTCACGTGAATGACCTGCAAACTTAGCTAATAATTATATACTAATTCTAAGAGAACTCCACAGAAATACCAAACTAAAGCTCACATCATTCCACCTCTAGTAATCATCGTCTATCTTGCCTCTAGAAGGTGGTGATGATGATGATGATGATGGTGGTGGTGGTGGCGGTAGTCCCAATGCTAGCCGCAGTACCAGAAATATATTTTATATTCTTCTTCCTCTTCCAGGGAAGATTAGATACAAATATTTTCTAATTCATCAAATGTCCAATATATCCCATTCCTCACCAAGGTACATATAGAATTTGAAAATCACTATATTCCAACACTTTACATGTCTCAATTCAAAGAGAAGATTCAAAAGAAAGATTGGGATGATAGCAAGAAACACGTAAAATCGTCATCAGTACTCCGAGGAAAATATTCTATGCTTTATAACTTCTATCTAGTCCTTTCTTGATTATTTCTTAAATTCTCGTATATATTCTCTTCAGGTTTCCATTCAAGTTATCTGTAGGAACATAGTACTTAAGCAGTACTTAAGCACTGCGATTCTGGAAGCCTACTAGTAACAAATAAATTCATCATGAAATAGGCCATTCCCATTGTCATGTGGGCACTTGTGGGGTCTCCTACTTAGGGAGCTCAGTGTTCTAGAGCCTGTGCCAAGCATAGCTGACCAAGCTTAAGACGCTAGAACGGTTAATTAGGGTCTTGATATTAGCAGTACTAAGGAAGAGAGCAAGTTTCCACATTAATATAGCCTTAAAATCCCGTCTTTCTGCAATTAATCTTAGCCGAATTTGCTGGGCGTAGCAATGTGTTACGTGCAGGCTGTCTGTTATAGTCGATTGGAGACTTACGTGGTATTATTCTGAGAATAAAAGGAATAAGTTTAAGATTATAATAAAGTATATCTAACTTGAAAGTATAATTAAATAATATTATAAGTATAAAGCTTTTATCTAAAAATAAGCATATATTTATATAGCCCTTTATATATTTCTATAGGGTTAAAGGGTTAAAATCTATATTTTATATTCCTTGACCTATTATTTTATTATATATAGAATTATAGGGTTAAAATCCTAACACTTTGGTAATTAATCCTTTAACCTAACCATATAACCACCGTATAATAATTAATTATACTTATAATTATATATTATAATATTATATACTTATAATTATTAAATTTATAATATTACTTCCTTTTTAGCCTAGCATTTATTCTAAATTACTTAAATAAAAATTATTTTCTTTTAAAATTTCTTTAATTAAGCTATTATATTTTTGCCAATAATTTTCTATCCTCTATTAAATACTATAAATTATAAAAAAAAAGAATATTTTTAATTAATTTATAAAATAAAAAACTTTAATATTAAAATATTATTATATTTCTTATATTTTAAATAAAATTA
>QYAN01000162.1:0-13079 GCA_003988815.1 Chlorencoelia australis
TAATAAAGTATATCTAACTTAAAAATATAATTAAATAATATTATAAATATAAAGCTTTTATCTAATAATAAATATATATCTATATAGCCCTTTATATATCCCTATAAGATTAGAGGGTTAAGATTTATACTCTATATTCTTCGACCCATCAACCTATCACATATAAGGTCATAGGGTCGAGATCTCAATACTCTAATAACTAACCCTTCGACCTAACTATATAACTACCGCATAATAACTAATTATACTCACGATCATATATCACAATACCACGTGCTTATAACCATCAGGTTCGTAATAGTTAAATCTATTTTCTTTATAGCTTTCTTAATCTTTTTAGCTTAATTTAAAATAATAATATTATTAGATAATATTAATATAATTATAGAATTATAAAAATAAAATTTAATATAATAATAATATAATAAAAAATTTAAAAATAAATTAATTATTAATAAAAAATAAGACTATTATATAAATTTATCTAGATATTACTAAATAGATATAAACTTTAATAATACTAATTTATCAAAAGTATATAGCTGCTCGATTTAGTATTAAAATTTAAAAGTTCGCGAACTTTTAAAAAATCTAAAATTAATATATACTTATACTAAATAGGCCCTTAGAGAAGATTAGTAAATATATATTAGCTAAAAAGCTAGATTATTTAGCTAAAATTATTATACTTTTATATAACTCCTAGCTTAATAATAAGCTTAAAAAGTTTATTATTAATATTATTTTATAATTAATTAATAAAATTAAAAAAAAATATTTAAATAAAAAGAAAATATTTATCTTTTTTCTAAATATTAAAAATATCTATAATTATATAGCTAAGAATTAGCTATTAGCTATTTTATAGAAAATATAGCTATTTATTAACCTAATTAGCTAGATAGCTTTTTTTCTAGAAGATAAAAAGCTAAAATTGGCTTTTAATAGCCAAATTAAAGAATTTAATAAAATTAAAATAGGTATTTCTTAGAAGAGCCTTATTTTACTTATATTATTTCTTATATATATTAGAGATTTATTCCTAAATATAGCTTTCTTAATTTAGGTTCTTTTTTATATTAATAATATAGTCTTATTTACTTTCTTAATTAGCCTAAAAAAGAATATTAAAATTCTAGAAAGAAAAATAACTAAATTATAAAAATTAGAAGCTAATAATATTATTTAGTTTAATTTGGCCAAAACTAAATTAATATATTTTATAGAAGGCAAAAAGGCTAAACTAGCTAGCCTAAAGCTTTTCTTTAATAATATTATCTAACTTAAAAAGCTAGTAAAATAGCTAGGCTTCTAATTTAATCTTAATTTTATTTTTAAGTATTATATAGTTATTTAGATAAGCTAAGCTAAGTTAGCCTTTCTTAAAATAGCTAAATTAGCTAATATTAAAAAAGATCTAATATTATTTATTATATAGTAAATTTATCTAGCTTATATAATAAATATTTTAAATTATAATTTATTTATATAATAAAAAGATTAAGCCTAATTTAAAAAATTATTATAAAGTCTTTAAAATCTAGCTTTAAGAAAGATTTTTAAAGTTTTTAAAATAATATTTATTATTTTAATAGAGCTAGAAGCTGCCTTATAATCTCCTTTTATATATTTTAATTATAATTTAAAAAGATTTATTTTTAAAGTCTTAAAGTTATTTCTATATTATTTAACCTTTTCTCTACTTAAAGAAGAAAATCTAGGCCTATAAGCCTATAAAATTCGAGAATTTCTAGCTAATATAGCTTAACTAAATAACCTAAAACCCCTATAATATTTTTACTTTCCCCCCTAGAGCCAAGCTATCTTCTATATAATAGCTATTAGCTTTCTTTCTAAGAAAAAAGCCAACAAAGCCTATTTAAAATACCTAAGCCAGCTAAAGCCTAATAAATATATTATATATTTAAATATCTTATATCTATTTAGAAAAAAAGCTAAGAATATAGAAATAAGTATTATAGCCTATTATCTAAATACTAGCCTAGAGCCTATTTATTAAGCTATAGCTAATATTAGCAAAAACTAACTAGTTTATAATAAAGAACTAGAAAAAACTATCTAAGCTATTAAATATACTAATAATCTAGCTAGTTCTAGATATAGCTTTATAATTTATAATAATAACTAAGCTAGCCTTTATAGGCTTAAATCTCCCTCTAATAACCCTAGCCAGGCATATTAAATCAGGGCTATAAAAGCTACTAAATATGCTATTGCCTAAAAGGCTATAATGGCCCTAAACTAGATTTCTAGCTATATTAATATTTATAGAAATAAACTAGCAAATAAACTAGCAAAAAAAGCTATAATTATTCGCCTTTTAATCTGAGAAACTAGCTTTATAGTTATTAGCTATATAGCCAAGAAGTAAGCTATTAAAAAATAGCTTAATATTATAAAAGCCTATAAAGAAATATAATTTAGCCTAAATAGCTATAAAAACTACTATCTTCTAGATATTAAAGCTAAAATTTAACTCTCCTAAGATATAATTTATATATATACTAATATTTACTTCTAGGTTAAAATTAGATATAGCTACTTAAAGTTATATCTAGCTAGGCTAGGATATGCTAAAAACCCCTACTATTACTATAGAAAGATAAAAATAGGTTAATATCTACTATATAACTATAAATAGCCTAGTATAGCTAAGATAAGAGCTAAATTAAGAGAAAACCTAGAGAAATATAAAATAAAGCTGAAAAGCCTATTCTATATAAAAACTAGCATTTAAAGTATTATTTCCTTTCTTAAAGAAATCTAGATTTATACTAGAAAATAGCACCTAGCTAGAAAGCTAGAACTATAAGAAGAGCTAGAAGTAGTAGAAAGAGAGCTAGAAGAGCTAGAAGAGGAAGAGGGAGCAGAATAGGCACGGAAAAGGCCTAAAAAAATAACTTTCTTTTATATTTCTTTTGTTTTTTCTTTATTTTAGGGCTCAATCCTCAATATCTACTAAAATATATTCAGATATCTCTTTTTATAACTAGTTACTAGATCAGTTAGGTGCCCTAGGCGCCTGCCGTCCTACTATAGTCTTTGACTTATATAGGACGTTAAAAGGAATAATAATAATAATAATAATAATAATAATAACTAGTAGAAAAATACTAATAGGAAGCTAGATTATCTAAGGACATTCGAGGCTTTTCAGAAATCTTTATAGGATAGACTTAATATATAACCAAATTATCCCCTATAGTGAGTAAAGATGTTGATTATGTAAATAGAAAGATATATCTAGTATTAAACTTACTTTAGTTTAGCAAATTCAGATATACTATCTATAATCATTTTTAGTTCTAGCGCGCTAACCCTTATATAGCTTTACTATTCTATATGGCCCTTTAAAGTCCCGCAAGAAGAGCCTATAACTATAAATCAAACTATACTAATAGTTACTGCTAACTTTAACGGAAAATAAGAATACAACCCTACTAACCCTTTTTATTAATTTAATTTCACAGTATACTAACTAAATAAGCAGCTTTCTCCTGGGAAACTATACCAAATTCCGTCCTGGCCGTTAGATACGGCGACAATTACTTTTCATTTCTTTATATATCCCCTTCTATTCTCCCATCTTAACTTTAACTTAACCTTTTTTAAATAATAATAATTAATTAACCCTTAATATATATCACAAAAGATTTTCTAAATACTAATATTCTTCTATTAGCATAAAATTCAATTTAGGTTATAGTATATACGCCAGGCATAAAACTTGCGAAGATCCCAGATCCGTATAATATTCCTATAGGGCCAGACGCGGGGAATATAGATAGCGGAGTAGTTGTGGAGGTTCCCTTTTAAGAGGGGCGTAAAATTAAGGGCGCCTTATCCTAGAAAAGATAGTTATTGGTGGTTATAAAGGGTAGAAGATAAGGTGCTATTAGTCACATTCGTTAATTAGGGATTCAAATACTATTTATAGTTTGCTCGATAAATTTCAGGGATAGTGGGTACCGCAGGCTGGGTCGAGATCTTCAGGACCCACAAGTAGGTACCCATACCAACCCATGGGTACCTAGTGAGCAGCCTATTTAAGCCCTTGTTATCTTATAATAAAATGCTAAAGCTTTTAACTTCTTATTTATAGGGTTTTCTTTACAAAGACCTTTTCCAACCTTTTTATCTTTTCTTTTTAGCTTTAAATCTTAAATTTTCTATTATATATTCCTTTACTTTTAAATAATACGGCATTATAGGCTGCGCACTGGGGCCCCATGGGTTGGGTTTTCAAGAGAAGGACCCAACCCACGGGTACCCACGGGTTGGGTTGGGTTTTAGCTAGATTTTTAGATCTAACCCGTAGGTACCCAGTGGGTTGGTGGGTACCTATAGGTCTATGGGTCCATGGGTTAGGTCTAACCTATAGGTACTTAGTGGGTTGGTGGGTACTTACGGGTTCCTGGATCTATAGGTTGGACCTAATTTATGGGTATATATAAGTTCTTTAATTAAGAATTTAATTTAGATAGATTATATTAATTTTTCTATTAATTTAAAAAAATATCTTATTATCTAATAAAAAAGAATTTATATTTATCTGAAAAAATTCTATTTTATTTTTAAATCCTAATTTAGAATTTACTATTAATTTAGAATGCCAACCTAAAATCAGAATTTACTGCTAGCCCAAAACCTACTATTAACCTAGAATACCAGCCTAAAATTAGAATTTACCGCTAGCCTAGAACCTACTATTAACCTAGAATACCAGCCTAAAATCAGAATTTACTACTAGCCTAGAATCTTATTTACTTATTATATTATTATAACTAGGCCCTAAATATTTAGTTATAATTTTTCGTATTTTCTAAACTAAATATATATTTTTTTGCTAAATAATAATATACTTAATATAAATTATAGTAAGATTTATAACTAAAAAAAGATTAATATAAAGATAAATATAAATATAAAAATATAAAAATATTTATATTTAAATTTTATGCTAAATATAGCCTTTATGGCTTTTTATAGTACTTCTATTATTAATTGCTGAAATCGGAAATTATACCTATATAGCAAATTTATATTGTAGGTAACTTTGCGAACTATATATTAAAAAGTAGCTCGGAGAAGAAGTAAGTTAATATTTTTTTAATAAAACCGAATTTTTCTTAATATATATATTATATAAAGTTAATTATAATTTAATATTAAATTAAATAAAAACTTACTTCTATATTTAAAATATTTTAGACGAGAAAGTTATTTCGGTAGAGCAAAAGGGAAAGATAGAGGGTGTTTTCTATTTAAATATATATACTTTTTAGTAGATTGTGCTTTTTTGGCCTATTTTAATAATTTTATTGGGCTATTTAAATTAGTATAAGTAACTTAAAATAATAATAGATATCTTATTAAATACTTGCTTTTTTTTTTAGTATAGTTATAGATAGAAAGATAATATTATTATTAATAATTTTTTAATATTAAAGTAAATATAATAATATAAAATTTTTTTTTTTATAGATTATATTAAGAAAATAAATAAATTAATTTATTATTTATTATTTATAAATATTTTCTTTATTTTAACTTTATAAAATTTAATTAAAAAATTATTATCTTTAAATATTTAACTAAAAATTTTTAATTAATTTAAAGAAAATTATCTATTAAATTTTTTTTATTATATTTATCTTATATATATTATCTTTTATTTTATTAATAAGTTTAAATTATAATAATCTCTATATTAATTTTATATTTTAGGCTAAAATCTATATAAAATATCTGTGCCTTATTAAAAATATAAGTAACTTGCGGATTTTTCTACGAATTTATATATAGTTAAATCCCGCAAGTAAAATAATAATATTTTAAGTAATTTAATTATTGCTTAAGTTTTAAATACTAAGAAGGCAGATTAAATAGTAATTACTTATAGAAAGAAAAAACTTTTAAAGATTTCGAAATATATAGTAGTATTAGAGGTATATAAATTAGAATTAATTATAAAATTTTAGGTAAATATTTTTTATAAATAGTTAGTAGTATTAGTGTGACGAACGTGGGAACGAGACAGAGCAGTTCTTGGATTCTTTATAAGATTCTAAACTAAAGAGAAAAAGAGAGAAGAGGAAAGAGATAAGCTCTTGGGCTCCTTATATAAGTATAGAGGTTTTAGGGATAATTAGGATCTGCCATATTTCTTAACCTAGTATTAAGACATATAATTTACCAAAGTATGCTGATCTTAGTATTGCCATATAATCTTTTTATAATAGTATTATTTTGTTATATTACCTCTCCCTCTAAAAAAAGACAGCCCTCTATATTTTATTTATAATCTTATTATTATCTAATTTATTATAGTCGTCTATATTATCCTTCTAAGCCTTAATCTAATTAGGTAGTTGCTTTGGAGGTTCTTCGAGTTCTGGGTGTGCTAAGTAGAAGTCTTATAGAAGGTGTAGAAAGTATTTAAAGTTAAATATTAAATAGTATTTAAGGTCCTTATCTGCTTTTTGCTAGTTTGCTTTATAAAGTAGCTTTATTCTATATTTCTTTATGGCTTTTATCTATAATATTATCTATTTATTATTACCTACTAGATTAGTTAGAGGTTCTAGCTTATTAATTTATCTTAGTAGAGAATTCTTTATATATTTATAAAGTTATTAAGAATAAAAAACTAGATAGATTTTTATAGATTTAGGAAATTTTATTCTCTAAGAAAATCCTTTTTTATCTATAATTTTAAAGGGGCTAATCTATTAGTAATCTAGCTTATAGCTAAATTTATTTATCTTTAAGTTTTTTATAGATAATTAAACTAGATTTTTAATATTTTAATCTATTTCTTGTTAACTTTTATTAATATTATAAGCCTTTTTTTCTTAAGCTAGTAATATAATCTTTCTGGCTATTTTAAAATTATCCTAAAATTTCTAGGCAAATTTAACTACTTCTTAATATGCCAACTTTTCTCGTATATTTTAAGGTTCTTTTAGGGCCTTTTAGTTAAATAATTTCCTAGAAGAATATCTCCTAAATAGCTAGAAGGGAAATATCCTAATAAAGTCATATAGAAGAATTAGTTAAGTATTATTAATAATAGGAAGAAGTTCTAACTAGTTATTCTGGTAATAATTTATAAAGAAATATAAGTAATAATTAGAATATTAGTTTATAATTTTTATCTGGCTATTAATTTAGGGACTAAATATAATAGAAAGCTTAATCTATATTTTAAATATAATATAAAGTATATTTTAAAAGATAAAAATAAATTAGGGATTTTTATTAGAAATAATTAATTCTAAAAAATTATAATATTAATATATATAGATATAATAGAATTTTACTATATTTTTAGCTATTATTATCTTATAATAAGAGATTAATATTATAGTTTTATTAAGGCAATTAATAAAAATATATATATTATTATATTTATTTTTATCTTTTAATTATAATTTAAAGTTAATATAGATATATTATTAAGAATAATTAGGAATAGATAAAAAATATAGGAAATTTAAAGTTTTATTATAAAGAGTATATATTTTATTATACTTAAAGTAATTATGGTAAAAATAAGTAATATTAGCTATTATATTCTTCTAATAGTATTTCTTATAAGTTATAACTAATAGCTTTCTAGCTTTAGGATATATAGATAATAACTAATTATAAGCTTTTTTTAAAAGTATTATATAAATATTATCTATATTTAGAATTATAAGTAATTCCTTATAAAGCAGGAAGCTATTTTTTAAGCTATACTTAGGGGATAAGTTATTTTATATTTATTTTCGCTACTTTTCTAGAGATTTGTAAGTTTTATTAAGAGTACTAATAGCTTTTATTAGCTTGAAAGATTCTATAAAGAAGATTTTTAATTCCTTTTATATTTGGGGGTTAATTTGTCTAGGTTATAAAAGTAGTTTAGTTTTTATTTTTTCTTTAATATAGTTCTAGGGATTAATATCTTATTCTCTGCGAGATAGGGCATTTATAGCTATATTGATCTTATCTGGTTAATAGAAGATCTAGAAGAAGAATTATAATAGAATATTTGCCTAGTATATTTATTAAGAGTTTAGTAATCTTTTGGTTATAAAATACTTAAGTATTTTATAGTTAATAATAATCTTTATATAATATTAAATATTTTATAATTTTATTTTCTAATTTAATAGTCTTTTAATAATAGCTAGTATTTCCTTATTATAAATCTAGTAGTTAATTTTTACTAATATTATAATCTTGGAAAAAAATACTACTAGGTATTAGTTAGAGGTTTACTTATTATTATAATTCTGAGAGAGTATTGCTGCTATTACTTTATTTAATATATTTATTTTTAAGCGAAATTAGAATATAGGATTATAATATATTAATATTAAAGAATTATAAAGGAAATTCTTAAAAATATTAAAGGCTTATTAATAGCCCTAATTAAATTTAAAAATAATATCTTTATAAATTAGGTAAATTAGTAGTTTAGCTATTACTTTAAAGTTGCAGATAAAGTATTGATAGAAGTTGCAAAAGCCTAAAAAGAACTATATTCCTTTTATTATTATAAAAGCCTTTTATCTTTATATTATAGCTATTTTCTTAAGGTTAACTTTTATTCCTTTAATTATTACTATAAATTCTAAGTATTTAATATATTTAATATTAAACTTATATTTTCAGATATTAGCTTATAATTTAATAGCTATAAAATAATCTAGTACTTTTTTAATATATATTATATATTCTAGTTTATTTTTAGAATAAATTAAAATATTATCTAGATAGACTATATAAAAATTATTTAAATATCTAAAAAATAGATTATTTATATAATATTAATAAATTATAAATTTATTAGTAAATTTAAATAATAATATCTTATATTTATATACTTTATATTTTATATAAAAAATAATAAGTTTTTTAGAATTTATATCTATATAAATTCTATAAAATACTTATTAAATATTAAGCTTTATAAAGATCTTGGCCTTATTAAGGCAAGCTAGTATTTTATTAATTAAAGAAAATAGATATTTATTTTTTTTTATAATAAAATTAAGCTTTTAGTAATTTATATAAAAATATAATAATTTATTATATTTCTTTATAAAGATAATAAGAAATAAAAAAGAGGCTTAATTAGGTTTAATAAAACCTTTATATAAATTATTAATTAGATATTACTTAATAGCTAGAAGTTCCTTTATATTTTAAAAGTATAAAAAATTATAAAAATACTAAATATTAGCAAGAAATTTAATTTTATAGTTATAAGAGTAATAAGAAAGCAGAAGGTTAAAATTAGATTTGGAAAAAGCTTTCTTATATAAGTAATAGATATTAGATAATAATTTACGCATATTTAGCATCTTTTATTATTTAGCTAGAAAATAGCCTTATAATTCTAGCTCTTTATTAATTTTATATAAATTAATAATATATATCTATAAGCTATTATCTTTCCTATAACTTTGGCGAAGATATAAATATAAAGCTGCAATACTAATTTTATAAATAGAAAATAATAATATTTTCTTCTTAAAATTATATTTCTTAGTAGTTAGTACCTAAAATTACTATATTAGTAAGGATTTTTTAAAGTTTAAATAAATATAAAAATTAATATAATTTAATATCTAAGGCATTTCTTTCCTCTTTTAATTATCTATTAATAATTTTCTTTAAGAAAGAAAATTAATTTTATATAGTTTTCCTTTTTTAACTCTATCCTTCTAGCATTTCTCGTTTTATTAAATAGCTAGATTTCTTTCTATAATATCTAACTAATATATAGAGTTAATTTAGCAAGGTTTTTTAAGTTTCTTAATACTTCCCAAGTATAGGGTTTTTATTTAGGGGTTAGAATTTAATAGAAGAAAATTAGGCCACTCTAGCTTTCATTATCAGAAATCTGGCTTCACATCAAAGTAAGCTATTTATTTAGCTTTTAATATCATATTATAATTCTCTAAATCTAAAATTAAGAATAATATTTAGGCCAGATATTTCTCGTTAATTTTAATATTTAATAATAAATAACTAATAATAAATCTTCCTAGTTTTTTATTATAATCTTTAGCTCGAATAAAATAAGTAAGTATTATAGATTTAATATTAAGTAATTTTTAAATTAATATAGTATATTTATAGTTAATTAGGCTATATATATTAGCTTTAATATTAAAAAAGGCTTAAATATAAGAAATTATAATTTTATTATTAAAAATAATATAATAAACTATAAAAGGATCTCTACCTAGTAATTAACTTATATTAATTTCCTTAATATTTAATATAAAAATTAGAAAGAAGTCTTTTTCTAGCTTTATTTATTTTCTAGGTTAAAATCACTATCCTCTAGCTTTTTCTTTTCTAGAATTTCCTTATATTATTTATAATAATATCCTATAATATAAATCTTTTTCTTATTAACCTTATTAATCCTAGATTTTTTTTTAAATTAAGGATAATTTAATAACTTATATTTCTTCTTTTTATAATTATAATATATTAATATAAAAGAAATTATACTATACTAAAATTTAGGGGTTTAAAACTCCTTATAAGCTCTAGCTTTAAATAACTTAAATATAAATTAATATAACTTAATAGAAAAAGAAGTAAATTATACTTCTTTTTAGAGGTTTATTAAAATTAATAATTATCTCTTAAAACTAGAAGCAAGCTAATAATTAGCTTTTTAATTTATATTCTTTTTTATATAGAATTATTACTTATTAATAGCTTTTATTATATCTAATATTTTAGGGAGAGTTTTCTAAATATAAATCTAGAAAATAAGAAATTATTAATTTTCTAAATAAAATTTACTAAATAAATCTTAAAATTATATTTATTTTGGCATATTGCCTAAAAATCTATATTCTAGAAATTTTACTTTAAATTAATAAAAGGATTTATTAGTTTTTTATAAAAAATAATTATAAAGCCTCTTATTTTTAATAGCTTTTTGCTTATCTTTAAATATATTAGCTAATAGATTAAATATCTTTTAAATTATTGCAAATTTCTATAAAATTAATTTTAAGTAATATAGCTATAATAAGATTTATATTAAGCTTTTTATATAATTTTAGAAATATATTATTTTAAATAATTTTTTTAGGAAATAGTTTTTATTAATTATAAATTTCCCTTAGATACCTAATAGAAAGGTAGATTACTTAGGTTTTTCTACTAGGTTCTTAAGAACTTTCTTAAACTTAACTTTAAATATAAGCCTGCCACTAAACTATAATATTATATTATAATAAGCTAAATAATAGGGGTAATAATATTGCCTATATATAAAATAGCTATAACTAGGGTTCAAGCAAAAGCTTTTAAAGTTAGATAATTTAGAGTTAAAAAAGGTATTTGCTAAAAATGCCTCTAATATAAGAGATATCTTAGTTAAAAGTAGGGGGTTATTCCCAATTACCTAGTTTTTAGCATTTTTCTTTTATTTGGAATTAAATTATTTCTTTCTAGGAATCTCCTAAATAGGCGGCATAGGAGATTAAGTATTTAGATTAGTTTCTATTATAGTTATCTTTAAACATATAGCTATAGGCTCGTTAGTAAATATCTTAATTTGCAAGTTTATACTTAAGCAAAGAGAAGGAGGTAAAAATAGGGGGATTTTAATAAGAAGATTAAAACTTTTAAAAAATATCCAAAATATATATCTTTAAAAAAATTAAAATAATTAATAGAAAATTATATATGCCTTTTCAGGCAAAGTAATAAATTTAGAATAATATAATAAATATAAGAACAAAATAGAGCAGTTCTTAAATTCTTTATAAGATTCTAAATTAAAGAAAAAAAGAAAGAAGAGAAGAAAGATAAGCTTTTAGGCTCCTTATATAAGTATAGAGGTTTTAAGGGTAATTAGGATCTGCCATATCCCTCAACCTAGCATTAAAACATATAATTTACCAAAATATGCTGATCCTAATATTGCCATGTGATCTTCTTGTGATAGTGTCATTTCGTCACAATTAGTATTCCTTTTTAATTATTAAATTAATTATAATTTAGAGCTTAATTAGGAAAAGACTAGAAAATAGTCGTAAAAACTTTAGGTTTTAAGTAATTTGGTAGTTTTTTTATTATTAATAATAATAGTAATTTTGCTTAGAAAGATATTAAATATAAATTTGAAAATAATAATAAATTTAAAATAATATAGAAATATAATAAAAAGGAGAATAATAAGTATTTTATTAGGTTAAATTTGCCGGATAATTTTAAGAATATTATAACTAGGGTTATATAGGCATTAATTAGGATAAGTTTCTATATTAAGTTTTATAATTAATATTTACTAATTAAAATTAGAAATATTATAAGATTAAATTCTAAATCTGGCAATATAAATAGTAAAGAAATTAGTATTTTTTAATATAAAAAATTAGATAGTTAAAATTGGGAAAAATAGTATTTTTATATAGAAATTATTCTATAATAACTTTTAATAGATAAATATTTTTTATTTTTATTTTAGTTATTTTTATATTAATTAATATTATTTATATTAATAAAAATAAAGTTATTTTTCCGAAAAAGTTTTTTATATATAGGGAAAAGGCCATGTAGAAGAATTTAGCAGTATAAGCCTATTTTAATAATAACTAGATTAATTTCCCTAAACTTATAGCTTAATAGCTAGATAATATTAATTTTATAGAGTTTTTCTTTTCTAAGTTATTAGTTAGTTATTTTAAGATATAGAAACTCTTAAAATATATAGAAAAACCAAATAATAGCTTATATAATTAGATTGCCCCTATTAATAATAATCTATAGGTTATTATAGAAGATAATTAGGCTTAGCTTTATAAGCTAAAAATATTTTTAAAGCTCTATTTTTAAAATTAGAGTTAAAGGGCAAAATACTTAATACTAACTAATAAAGGCCTATAAAAGTATTATCTAAATTATATTAGTAGATAAGGAGGCTAAAAAGGCTCTTTATATTTTTATTATTTATTAAAGAAATATAAATAGAATTTTAATATAAATTTTTATAATTTTATATTATTTTTTATATTAATTATATTTTTTATTTA
>QYAN01000163.1:0-12836 GCA_003988815.1 Chlorencoelia australis
AATAAATAATATATATTTTAATAAAGACTTTTAATTAATATTCTTCTAAATAATATTTTATAAATAATAATAAAATTAATTATTAATTTTCTTATTTCTCTCTTCTCTCTCTTACTTATATGCCAATTACCCCTTACTAATAGTTAATAAGCTTATAAATATAATTTAACCTATAAGCGTCGCAAGTTTATCCACATGACTCGCAGCACATACGCATGATCTCCGAAAGCTCCGCATAACCGAACCCTTTGCTAAAGGCTTATTATATTAAAATATAATTATATATATACTTAAAGAAGAGACCTCGCACTCTCCTAAGCTTCCTTTCTCTTTTCTTTTCTCTCTAATTTAGTCTTCTAAGAATCAGAGTCAGTTTATCCGAGCCAGTTGGTCACAACTTGGCCTAAAGCTGAAAAGGGCCAAATCGTCACATATAATACTATCTATGCCTCCTCCTCTTTCTTCACCAAGCTAATCGCTCTTTCGAACGCGTTAATCATCTCATTATATATTATGTTAGAATCGCTAAACGTTCCTGTGAAGGCCTCCCCGCCTTTATAAGGAAAAAGAATTTTGCGGAGCTCACGAGCCAAATATTTAAGGCTCTCAAATTTAGGCCCAAACTCTGCGATCAGGGCCTCAAACGGCACTTTTCCTCCCATCTGGCCAAATTTTGACTCGGCAATATCCATATACGTCCCAGTATACCAACGCTGTAATCTTGGTGTTGATGCGGTTGAATCATTCACGGTATTACCGCCATAACAAATACACATCCAGATAAAAACATAAAAAAAAGATTCGAGATCATGGCGGTAAGTGTGGCCTTCTCCTCTAAGCACCTCAATCGCCATGAACGGCATTGTACCAGTTCGGTGAGTAGCTCTACTCCGCGCGCTATTCAACTTCTTCGCCAGATCTAAATCTATTAATATCCCCTTTGGATCTTCTTCAGTTAGAGGTTTTGTGATAATGATATTATTTTCGGAAATATCGCGATGAAGAATCTCCGCATTTTTTAGGAGCGATTGGTGACCCTTAATGGCATCACGCAATGCCTCCAAAAGCTCTATAACCGATTTGAAGTCTTGAAGTTGCCGACCAGCAGGGGAAGTAACTAAGCAATAGTGTTTCCGATTGCCATATGTCTCGCTCGGATGTCCTACCAGGCTATCGGATTCCTTCTCTTGTATGGCATGCTCGTGTTCTGGCTCGTGTTCTTTGGCACTTTGGCCGTGACTCGATTTGGATTTCTTCTTTGTATTCTCATCAACAAAGTCTCTAGCAATCCCTCTTTTTCCCTGAGCAGAGGTTGTCGCGCTATTCTGATTGATTTTTGAAGCTTCTAACCGGAGCGAACTCTTAGCTTTTGATTTCCGACTCTTTTTCTTCGAAAGCCCTGYACTGGGAACAACCCAAGAGGCATTATCAGATAGTTTCCTTGGGTTATTAAACTTCATGTCTCGTCGGAGATGTGAAATAGTATCCGGCTCGCCGTCAATAGTAACTTCTTCATGATTGAACCACTGAGCAATGCCTTTAACTTCCTTCTCTCTAGCCAATTGCAGCAAATCTCCCTCTTGATCCCTCTGGTCAGAAGGCCAAGCAAACTTTACCACATACTCCCAGTCTTCTGACCCAGGCTTTCGTCCTCGATAGCACGTTGTCCCCCGGCACACTATTGCTTTTGTCGAGGCGATTGGTTTGTCCTCCAAAGAAATCTTTACAGATTTCTTACCTTGTCGTGTCATGATATATTTGCTCCTCCTATCATGTTTTATATATGTATTCAAGCCAAGGTCACTCTGGGACATTTTTGCATATCCAGCGATAACGTAAACAAATCGCTCTGGATTGGCGACAATATCGAACTTCTCAGAGCAATAGCAACCAGACCTATCAAAAACCCAAAGACGCATCAATGTTCCGCAAATTTGGAAACCATGTATAAATCGACGACCCGGCTGACTTCCAAATACTTCGCGTGCATAACCAGCCAATTGTAGAACGGTACCCACAGCTGAGTCCACATCCGGATTTGATTTATGTTCTCCAATGACAAGCACGTTGGACCAGTCATACTCTGTGTCGTTTACTAAGACAGTATCGGTAAATGCAAGGAAAAGATCGAGCTTTCGACTGGCAGCACCCGAGCCCTTCAATGCTTTGTCTGATGACGAATAATATTTGCGATCAACATCGCTGAGAATAAAATTCTGAAATTCTAGAAACCATTCATAAAAACGGACTTCAGTTGGATGATTTGGCCACTGGCTCCAGAAATCTTTGGTTGTTGACTTTTGGTAGATTTTCTTCGCGTCGCCTGACCAGTCCTTGTCCTTAAAATATCGGTCGTAGAAACCTTCAACATCATAATAAATGCGATCCACAAGTTCCTCTTTCAGTCGCTGGTCAATCATCTCGTRTATCTGTTCCTTCCCTAACTGAGAAGCTGAGCTGGATCGCATGGGCGTGTCAAGGATGTCTTTTTTGAAGGGAAGAGGGGGCGGCGTTGTTTGTTCTATATTTGCAACCAGGTCGAACGTGGCAAGCCAAATATCTTCATCGTTCCGGATTGGAGCATCCCATTCATTTGTTATGATATGTTCTACCAGAGAGATGGCCAGCGCGCCGTCCAACTTGTTCGAAACCAAGATCGCATAAAGCGTAGCCAGGTCGCCGAAGAGGACTCGATCAGCTAGATGCGAAAGAAGGATATTAGCTGCTGGTTGAAACATTAGAGCTCGAAYGAGGTTAAGCACTAGGCGTTTAACAACTAGATCTGTTAGCAAAGCATACAGGCATACCGGCAGAAGACATCTAGGGAATAGCATACCTGCAGGAGGGGCTGCTGAAAAGACATCTCGCACTGTATGAGAAGAGACGGCGACGTTCAGATCTGCGCGTTTTGATTGAAAGGAGAGCCGAAAGGCATTCAATCCTTGCTGAATCGGATTATCTCTGATRATATCGAGTTCGGAGGCTGTAGCCATGATGGCGGATGGAAGATGCAAGAAGAAGGGATAAAAGACTTCTTCTGTGGTAGGAGATGGCTTTTGAAAATCCAGTTTCGCGCTGAGACATGTGGTTGCCACCTCAGGCAATAAGGTTGGGGTATCTTTCACCTCGCACAACCCACACCTTTCCGCCCCACCTTTCCGCGCCACCTTTCTACGCCACCTTTCTACGCCACCTTTCTRCGCCACCATTCCGCACYACTACCCACGACCCATTCAATTTAGCAGCACTCACTACTATTCAATTTAATACCCTTTTACTACTACCTACTTTAATATAATTTATTCAATAAGTACGATCTATTCAACTCGCATAATTTATTCAATTCGCACAATTTATTTAATTCGCATAATCTATATAATTATTATAAAAAYAACTTTTTTCGAAGTTTTATTACCTCCCTGCGTTCTATCCACAAATACCTGCCTTTTAAAAAGAACCCCCTAATTACCTACTCCCTAAATACTAGACCCTCTAGCCCCCCTGTGGATGCCAGTAGGCCTAGTACGATAGAACCCTTCTCCGACCCCTTATACTACTATATAGGCTCTACCACACCCGCTAACCCCTTCTCCAACCTAGAGATCCTTTATAATAGTACTACTAGCCCTATTCTACYACCCYTTAATTTACCTAGCCTATTTACAGTCCCTATAATTAACTAGAGCCTTAATAATAACCCTTTTAATATTACTAATAAAATTTTCTTGAATTCTGCCACCTTTCACCGCTTAAGCCATAACCTAAATAAGAAATACTTAATTTTCTTTAATATTAGCTTTTATATTAATAAAAAACCTAAACTCTTTAGAAATAAACCTATTAAAGCTAAAGAACTTATTCTTAAAGCTAAAAATCTTCTAGTAAAAGCCTATAGCTATACCCAAATTAGAGAAAAGTAAACTAAACTATTTAACTTAATCGAAATTTTCAGAGAATTTATARAAAAAAGTTGATTTATAACTATATCTATTATTATTATCTCCTAGATAGCTAACCTTAAAACGGCTACCCGAAATATCGAAATGAAAACCAGAGCTCTAGCAAAAGCCCCTATACCTAAAGCTAATTTCAACCCTTTAAATATAAACCTAGCTATAAACTAATTATAAAATAAYCCTATATTACCTAATACCTATATAGCTACTACTAATAAGGATATTAGCCCTACTTYAAGTTATATTACTTAAAAATAAACTATAATATAACCTAAAGCTAAAGCTACGGCCAACCYACCTACTATTATACTAAAAGCAAAGCCTAATAGGCTTATTCTCATTTTTTCTAGCCTAGCAAAGTTCTTTCCTCTAGCTTTATAAAATTTATTTAATAAGGCATTTCTAGAGAAAGGAGTTAAAGGCCCAGTTATAGCCTCTATTTCAAAGTCTTTAGGCAAAAACCTAGTTTTATTTATAATTAGCTAGTTCTTAGCCAATTATCTACTAGAAAAATAAGCTATTTGGAAGTATCTAGTTCCTTTTAAAACTCTTTAAAAAAATAAACCCTAATATAAAGTTATATTATATAATATTCTTATTATAAATTTCAATAACCTATAAGATATAAAGCTAGTAATTAACGAAATTAAAACCTTCAATAAAGGCCTAACCCTAATTAGCACTCCCTACTAGCTTTCCTCTAAGGAAAATAAAGATAYAAAGCGTGCTAGTTTAGTAGTAGTAGCCTTTGCTACTGCCGAAAAAGCAAATAAAGCTATTTGCAATAGGCTTTAYRTTACTRGYATTAGTATATAAATTAAAAAGCTATACTTTACTATAGTTATAACTCAATGTCCTAAATATTAAGGGTTTGGCTACTTAGAGAACTACTATAAGAGGAAAAGGCCTATCTATAGGCTCTATAGCGAGAACTATACTACTAGCTAATATATTTATAAAACTTATAATACTAAAAAAACTAAATACCTATATCTAATATCTAAATATACTAATTATAAAGAATCTCACAYAGCTAATCACAAGGCCTATAAAATTCTATTAATAATTAAAAYTACTAAAAATATTACTAGCTATTTTTAATAATTAATAATAATATTAGAATTTTATAAGTTAACCTAAATTAAAGCTTAGCAGCTATAGAATCAGCTCTCTAAATAGCTACCAAGCTAAAAATTAATATTCTCTTAGTTTAAGAGCCCTRAACTATTAGACCCTCTAATCTAAACGATTATTTAACTACTAGATCTAYTATATATTTGGGCTTTAGCTAAATTCTACCAAATTACTAAAAACTACGCCCGAGAATTCTAGCCTATATAGCTAATAACTATAAGCTAGTAGTTGCTAAAGCTAGAAATTTCCTAAACGACCTAGATCTRCTTATTCTAGATATTATAAAAGGAAATTAAATAATCTATCTTCTAAATATCTATAATTAAACTAATCTAGGCCTCGCAAACCTAGATATCCTAGAAAAATGCCTATTTAATAAAGAACTAAAGGCTAGTTCTCTAATATTAGGAAATTTTAATACTTATTATATTAAGAAAAAAATTTTATATATAAATAATAATAATAGTATATTATTAATATTAATAGYAYRTTAATAATAATAACTAGCCAAGTTTATATTATTATTATTAATAGAAATTATARTTTTATAAATAATACTAATAATATTATTAATATTATTAATATTATATATCTTATTAATAGCTATAATTATTATTAATATTTTTATAGATATTATCTATTGGGATATTCTCAGTTCGCCTTCCTTTACCTACTTACCGGATTGGAACTAGCTTATGACTTATCGAGGCATGAGCACATATTAACACCACACGTAGCACGTAGAGAATAGAACTATATCTAAACCAACTTTGTTACTACTATTTCCTAGTTATTTTTATAATTGCAATTACCGGTGATACCTATACTAATCAGTAGTTTATTATAAACCACAAATTAGCTCGGTATCCTTGAAAAGATAATAAAGAACTATCCCTATTGTATTATTCTTTTACGTGCTCGAGAATACTTAAGAATCAAAAAGCAACTGGCATTTTATATATATTAGAAGCTTAGAAAGACTAGAGGTATTTAAAGGCTAAGAGATTTGCACGTAGGTTTTATATACCTAATAATCTTAAAGCCCGCGTCTATCACGCAGAACAACGATATTTACGCAGTAATCAGAGGTTCGCAGCTAGGTTTTGGATACCTAGTGATCTCTAGATTCACGTTAAACTACGTCAGAACTTCACATCTAATACTTCTTACTTCACTACACCTTACCCCTCTTCTACACAACCCCTTTTTCTATACAACCTTCCTTTACACGACTCCTATCCTACTATAACCCTTATACGAACGAACGAATACTTTGCCTACTTGTATAATTATTGAAATCTACGAAAAATAGTTACTATGGCATACATCTCAAAAATAAACTTTTAAATTGATAAATAGGGAGAAGATCTTAATTTTAATAGTTAAATTCTTATTAAAGCTAAGGTTAATATATATATTTTTCGGCGATTAGAGGAATATAAAAAGTTTAATAGCAAAGATAAGGATCTATAAAAAGACTATTAAAAATACTTTAGTAGTTAAACTAAAAATATCTTTAATATTAGCAATAAATAGGTTATATAAATATTATAAAATTATCTATATTAAAATAAAGTATATATTATAAAGAGAAAAGAGATTATTATTAATAATAAACTTAAAAAAGTAATATATATATAAGTATATTATAAGTAGATAAATTAAGAGGTTAAATAGCAACTTATAATAGATAAGAATATATTTAACTTGAAATTCAACCCTAAAAAAAGAGCTATAACGAGAAGTATTATGGCACAATTCCCTATATTTGCAAGCATTATACCTGCTGGCAGTACGAACACTGCACCTACGGATATAACAACTGGCCCAGCTAGTAAGGCACCTGTTGGCGTAACACCTGGCATAGTCGGCAATACGGCTATGAACCCTATACCCTTTAGAATAACACCTATTATAGCTAATCCAGTAGCACCTACTAGTACTACTTTGCAACCAGTTTACTACCCTGCAATAGCAACAACTATCCCTTAGAACTTCAATGCTACTGCTGCACAACTTGGATCAAATTAAGGCCGATCCGCCAATAATAACGTGTAAATAGGGAGTTCATCTTAATAATTAATATAAGGTTAAATACCAGATCTGAATATGTTATATAATATGCTACCCGCACTATCAGTAATAGTTCTAGGCATATTACTTATCCAACCACTACTACCTGGACTTCCACCAGCTTATCTAAGCTTTCTAGCACCTAGCAACGTGCTATTTGATTCTATAGATAATAAAGATCTTGTGAATTTATAAAAGGCCTATAATAATAACCTGAAATATAAAGGGCCGCTAGATGATTTTAGCTTATATTTGCAAATTTTTTATAATTAATATACTTAGGCTAATATCTAGAAAAATATATATTATTTAGTATTTTTAATTATACTAAAAGGCTAAGTATTTTAATATTATTATTAGAAGATTAGTAATAGATAATTTTTATTTAAAATAATAATTATATTAATATAAAAGAACTTTAAGATAGATAAACGATGTTAGTAAATACTAGGCAGATAATATTTTATAGATTTTTATTTAGTTATATAATATAAAGAAAATAAAAGCAAGAATATGGCTAAGTATTTCAAGCTATTACTTGAAAAACTTTATAAGATATAGCTAGGTTTAGCTTTATTATATTAATAAGAGAATATAATAAGAAATTAACTAATAACGATATATTAACCTATATTTAAATATACTACTATTTATTATAAATCTATAACCACGCTAAATATACTTTATATTAATCTTTAAGTATTAATAGCTATAGCTACTAATTAGAAATAAATAAATATATAAATATATAATATTATAATTAAAAAAGATAAATAATTTTATACTAATTATTAATATTATAAAGGCATATATATATTAAATAATCGTTAAATTTATAGAGAAGGATAAAACTGCTACTTTTAATATAATAATAATAATAAGAAATACTTTATTTATTAAAAAGTAAAATACTAATTAATTAAGTACTTTAAAGAAGAATAAGAAAAAGCTTATAATAGCTTTAAAGAACGACTATATATATAAGGTAAACTATTATATAAATAATAAATATGCCAATATATTTTAGAGTATAAAAGCACATCTAATAATAAAGCTATATTAGAAGCTCTAATTATAAATTTAACCTTCTTTAAGAATAAAATTAATAATAATAATAATAATATTAAAGTAAAGATATTATATTTAACTTTTTTAGGAGAAATTTAAGGCTTTTAAATAGTTACTTATTTAAACGAGTAATTAGCTAGATATATATTTACTTAAATAAATATAACTATATCTACTTTTAGTAATACTTTATCTACTTTTATAATTAATGTTTAATATTTAGCCTTTATTTTTTAAGGAATTCTTATTAATATTAGAGCTATATAAATATTAATTATTAATTATAAATAAATATAAATATTAAATAAAAATTAACCTTTTTAACTTAATAAGTTAAAAGCTAGCCAAGCCAAAATTTACTTTAGCATCGGCATAACTATATTTACTAGT
Source organism: Chlorencoelia australis (assembly GCA_003988815.1). Lineage (NCBI taxonomy): Eukaryota > Fungi > Ascomycota > Leotiomycetes > Helotiales > Cenangiaceae > Chlorencoelia > Chlorencoelia australis. The sequence continues at coordinate 8,622 of QYAN01000163.1, forward strand.
ATTATTAATATTAAAATACCTTTAGAAACTATTATTTTTTATATAATTCTAGCTAATACTTTATTTTTACTTTATTTATAAGATATAAACAATATAAAAATATATTTTAATAATTTTAAAAATATACTAGTTTAAGGCAAAAAAAAGATCCTAATTATTCAATAATAGGGCCACCCTTAGATACTTTTAGAATTACTTAAATTAAGTATAATTTATAACTATTTTAATGAGCTTGCTAAATGCCACTTAATTAATATTAAACTTTATCAGCTATATTAATAATTTAGCTATCCTTTTATATATAAACTTATATAAGTTTTATAATAATTTAATTATAATATTAATATTAAAGCTATTTAGCACCTAACCAAGTATTGCTATATATACTAAATATATGGCAAATTACTAGATAAATTTAAGTTTATATTATATAATAATTAAAAGTTTAATTATTATATATATATTAATATTATATATTTAAATAACTTACTTATATTATATATTATAAATAAATTTATATATTTTAAAGCTATATACTTTATAAAAAGCATATTAGTATAATATACTTAAAATATTTTATGAGTATATTAAATTAATATTTATATTAAACTATTTAATATTATTATATATAATATTAATATAAACTTTATATTAAAGAAGTTTAAGTAATATACTTTACTTATAGCAATAATTATTAAGAAAGTTCTAGTAGAAGTATATTAATTAGTTAGTATAGTTAAGCGCTATTATATACCTCTTCGCCGCGCATACTAAATTATTTAAAAAAAGTTACGCAATGCTAATAAGGAAATTATACTGCAAATAGCTATAAAAGCTATAAATAATACGGCTAAACCTAATAATATTATATTTACTTTTCTAGTATTTAAAGCTTATCCTAAGATAATAATAATAAATCCACCTATATTGTCAGTTATATAATAAATTATAGTAATAAAAGCTACTATAAAAAAAATTAGGCAATATTATACCTAACGCCAAGTTATTAATACTCTATATATGCAAAATAGATTACAAGTATGTTATTTACTTAATCTTCTACTAAATTCCAAAATACTCATTTAAAAAAAAAAAAAGAAGTAAACTAAACTCTATATTTTACTAAATATAAAGGGCTAAATATATATAGTTAACCTATTAAATAAACTAATATTATTTTAATTTATTATTATTAAGCTATATTATAAAGAAATTAATAAAAATCTTTTAAATAAAAATTAGATTAAATTAGAATATATAAAATAAAATAAAAATAATAAAGATCTTATATAAAATAGTAAGAATTCTATATAGTAAAATAATAACTTATCTTATTAATAAGGAAAACTAAAAGAATTAAAGAATAAGCCTAAAATAAATAATTAATAATAATAATATCTAGATAATAATTATAATAATTATCTTATAGCTATATTTATCGAGAATATCCTACTTATATCTATTTATTTTTTAGCAAAAAAAATATTAAATTTAGAGCTTTTTAAGAAGCTATAAACTTAAAAAGTTATTATAATATTTAAAGAATTATTTAAAGTATTAAAAAAGCAAAAAGTTAATAAACTTATTAGTAAAGGCATATTTAAGTTTATATTATATAATTTATATATTATAAAAAATATTAAATTATTTAATTTAAAACTAGTTAACGAAATTAAGGATATGGCTGCTAATACTCTATATAAAAAGTTAAAACTAATTATTTAAGGCTATAATAATAAAGGAAAAAAGGAAATTTTAATATAATTACTAATAATTTAATAAGTTAACTAATATCTTATTTTAGCTTTAGTACCTTCTTTAGTATTAAGTATTAAGATTTACCTATAAGATATTATTTAAGTATATATATAATTAATTATAACCTTCAACTAAATTATATATATAAAACCTTTAAAAGAAATCTTTATAATTTTATCCGAAAATATAATTATAAAAGTAATAAAACCTTTATATAGTATTATAGAGGCTAAAATATATTAGTTTAATATCTATTATAAATATTATAAAGAAAAGCTATATATATAAACCTTAATATATAACTTTTGCTTAATAGTTATTATTAATAATATAGTTAATATAGTTAAAATATAAATAAATAATACTCTCTTTATTAAAGATAATATATTTATAACCCTAAAAGCTATAAAACTAACAAAAGCTAATTTTAAGGCTAAACTAGTAGAAATATTCTCTATTAATAATCTATTAATCTTTAATAGCTATAAGCTAATTAAAAATTAAACTAGAAAAGATATTACTCTAATTTAAAAAGGCTAAACTAACCAAATTAAGCTAATTAATATAAAAAATAATAAATATAGGCAAATCTATCTTAAATAAAAAGCTCGCAACGCCTATATTGCCATAATTTATTAACTAAAAGCTTTATATAATTTATTAGTTATAATATAATACTAAGATTCAGATATAAATAACGTTAAAGTGCTAAATAAGTATCTAAAATAGCAAAGAAATAATAAAAGCTAAAATCTCTATTTTATTAAACTTAAGCTTAAAACTATAAAGCTATTTATATTTATTAATAGATTATTTACTAATAATAAAAATTATAGCTTTTAAATTAGATATATTATTATTATAGCAAATAAGAGAAAAGTTAAAAAAGATAAATTTAAAATAAAAAAAAACCTAATTTACTATAGCTCTATAAAGTACAAAAAAGTAATATATAATATTCTCGCATTAGAACTATATGGCATAGTTAGCAAAGTCAATATTGGCATTATTATTAGCTTAATTCTAAAACTTATTACTAAATAACTAGATATTAAAAATATTCCTATAATTATCTATATAAACTTATATTTATTATATAAATATATAGTTAAACTTAGAACTATAAAGGAAAAGCAATTAATAATCAATATCATAACTATTAAGCAATCCTATAAGAAAAAGAAGCTCTCAAAAATCAGGTAGATTAACAGGTATAATAACCCTGCTAATTCTATAACTAAAGTCACTCCTATAAAAGCACTACAAATACTACTCGACACGAATACACTTCGAATTCAAGTAGAAGGCTGGGTATAGAGAGAGGATACAGGGGTAAAGCAAAAGGCAATAAAATAAAGGTTATAAAATAGAGGATTTCTTTATAGTTATAGATATAGTCTATTAAAAGTATTTTCTTTTATACTTCGCATTTTTCGGGATCTTTAAATATTACTTAACTACAAAAAAGAAAACTACTAATATTAAGATATTTTCAATTCGCCTTCCTTTACCTACTTACCAGATTAAAACTAGCTTATAACTCATCGAGGCATAAGCACATATTAATACCACATATAGTATATAGAAAATAGAACTACATCTGAACCAACTTTGTTATTACTATTTCCTAGTCATCTTTGTAATTGCAATTACCGGTAATACCTACATTATCTCTATTATTATTATTTTAATTATTATCTTTCTTATTATTATTATTATTATTAATATCTAATTCTTAAATAATATTAAATATAAATAATAAGAATCTCATTTTAAAATAAATTTTTTTATAAAATATCCTAATTATCTATATTAAAATCTCTTTTAAATCGCCYTCTAAATTATCYTCTAAATTATCTTTAGAATATCTTTTAAATTATCYTTTAAATCGCCCTTTAAATTATCYTTTAAATTATCYTCTAAATTATCTTTAAAATATCTTTTAAATTATCCTTCAAATCGCCTTTTAAATTATCTTCTAAATTGCCCTCTAAATCGTCTTTAAAATATTCTTTAAATTATCTTTTAAATATCTTTTAAATTATCTTTAGAATATCYTTTAAATTATCTTCTAAATATCTTTTAAATCATCTTCTAAATATCCTTTAAATTATCCTTTAAATATTCTTTAAATTATCTTCTAAATATCCTTTAAATTATCTTTAAATTATCTTTAGAATATCTTTTAAATTATCTTTTAAATATCCTTTAAATTATTCTTAAATTATCTTTAAAATATCTTTTAAATTATCTTCTAAATATTCTTTAAATTATCYTTAAATCTTTCTCTAAATCGCCTTYTAAATTATCTTCTAAATTATCCTTAGAATATCTTTTAAATTATCTTTTAAATTATCTTCTAAAATATTTATCTATTAAATATATAAGCTTTATTAATTATAATAAAATAAATTAATCTATCTTATATATATTTTCTTTAATAAAAAAAATAATAAA
>QYAN01000164.1:0-12631 GCA_003988815.1 Chlorencoelia australis
TTAATAAATAGCTAATATCTTAATTTAAAATATCTTTTATTAATATTAAATATTTATATATATTAATAATAAGAAATTATCTTTATTTAGAGATAAAGTCTCTATTATTAAGAAATAAATAAATCTCTTTTTTTTATTTTAATATTATTATATCTTTATTTTGAGAAAGTAAATATAAGCTTATATTTCTTTTATATCTTTATTAGCTATTTTAATTTTTATTTAGAATTATTAGTTAAATTTAAATAGTTTTATAGGCTTTTTCTTTAAAGTATAAAAAGTAGGATTCTTTAGGAAAAATAGCCCTATAGCTATTTAGAATATTATTTTAAAGTTAAAAAAATAGTCTTCTTTTTCTTTTTCTTCTTTTTCTTTTAAGTATTATAATTCTAAGAATTATAATTTAAGAAAAGATTATAATATTATTAATTATAAAATTTATAAAGAAAATATAAAAAATATATTCTTTTTAAATAAAAAAATTAGAATTAAATTTATATTATCTTTTATTATCTTTTAAATATAAACTTATATCTTAAAATAGGCCTTTTATATATAAATAAATTTAGATATATTAGTTAAATAAAAATAAAAAAATAAAATAATATTTAATATATTATTTCTAATAAAATTATATAAATAATAAATTTAATTTAATTTAATATAATTAACTAGCTTAAATAAATTAACTTCTAATTCTTAGAAAACTAAACTAGAGAGAAAAGAAAAGAAAAAAAAAGCTTAGAAAAGTATGAGGTCTCCTCCTTAAGTATATATACAGTCACATCTTAATATAACTAGGTTATTCTTGCCTATTTAATAGATCCTCTCTCATCTAGCCTATATAGTGACATTAAGAGGTTATATAGCACAGTTATATAAGCTATATATGCGCTAAATTGTCATAATATATAAAATTATAAATAAATAAATAAATTATATATTATTTATATATTTATAAAGGCGAATTAGCTTTAGACGATATATTATAATAAAATTTAAGAGAAGATTTTTATAGATAGATAAATATTATATTTAATAAAATAAATATAATTATATTATATAACTTTAGGAATTTTATAAGAAGCTAAGAAATATATATATTTAAGAGAAGAAGAATAATATATATTTTAATAATAATAGAAATACTTACTAAAAATAAATAAGTAATATAGAGCGATAATAAAATAAATAAATAAATAAATAATTTATTAAAATTTAACTTTTTAAGAAATAAAAATAATTAATTAGTAATTAAATAAATAAAGTTTAATAATATAAGAGAATTAAAAATAATCGATAAAATAAGAAAATTTATAAATATATTAATATTATTTATAAATATTAATAAGATAATAAATAATAATATACTCAGAAATATTTATTAGATAAATTGAGAAATAAACTTATAAGAAAATAAAATAAATAAAATAATAAAGAAATTTGAATAAGAATTATTATTTTAAAATCTATATATAATATTAGATAATAATAATAAGCTAGATAAGAATATAATAATAAAGCTAGTAAATATTATAAAAGCCTATTAAGATAAAATAAAGAAATATAATAGAAAGAAATATAATATATTTAAACTAAAGCTATAATTATTTTTTATAAATTATAAAAAAGCTAGATTAGAGAAAGACTAATATAAACTCTCTTTTTCTAACCTACTAACTAGATAAATAAGAAACTATTATTTTAATAAAATAGCTAAGAATATTAATAAGCTAAAATTTAAAGATATAATAATATTATTCTAATATTATTTTAAAATAAAAGAAAATAAATAATTTTATTTAATTAAATAAAAAGAAATAAGCCTAATATAAATAATTATATAGAATTTTAATAAAGATAAAATAATATATATAGAAATACTTTTAGAGAGAATATAGTTAATTTAATAAGAATTATCTATAAAATATTAAATTAAAAATATAATAAAGAATTAAATCTTAAATATAATATAAAATATATTTAAATATAATTTAATATTATATAAATTTAAGAAAATATATAAAGCTATATATAATTAATTATACTTAGCTATAAAAGTAGTAATAAAAGCCAAAAAAAACTATTAAATATAAAGAGCTTAATTTTTAATAGAAAATAATTTTAAAATAAAAAAAAAGAAAAAAGAAGAAAATAGATAATTTTAAATAAATTAATAATATTAAAGAAGAATTAATATTTAAGAATATATTATTATTATTATTATTCCTTTTAATATCTTATATAAGTCGAAGACTATAATAGGACGGCAGGCGCCTAGGGCGCCTAGCTAATTTAGTAACTAGTTATAAAAAGAGGTATCCGAATATATTTTAGTAGATATTAAGGATCGAGCCCTAAAATAAAGGAAAAATAAAAGAAATATAAAAGAAAGTTAAATTTTTTAGGCTTTTTCTGTGCCTATTCTACTCCTATATCCTCTTCTAGCTTTCCTAGCTTTTTCTCTGCTACTTCTAGCTCTTTTTATAATTCTAGCTTTCTAGCTAGATGCTATTTTCTAGTATAAATCTGAGTCTCTTTAAGAAAAGAGATAATATTTTAAATGCTAATTTTTATATAGAATAGGCTTTTTAGCTCTATTTTATATTTTTCTAGGTTTTCTCTTAATTTAGCCCTTATCTTGGCTATACTAGGCTATTTATAGTTATATAATAGATATTAGCCTATTTTTATTTTTCTATAATAATAATAAGGGTTTTTAGTATATCCTAGCTTAGCTAAATATAATTTTAAATAGCTATATTTAATTTTAACCTAAAAATAAATACTAATATATATATAGATTATATTTTAGGAGAATTAAATTTTAGCTTTAATATCTAAGAAATAGTAGTTTTTATAGCTATTTAGGCTAGTTTATATTTCTTTATAAGCTTTTATAATATTAAGCTATTTCTTAATAGCTTATTTCTTGGCTATATAGCTAATAATTATAAAGCTAGTTTCTCGGATTAAAAGGCAAATAATTATAGCTTTTTTTGCTAGTTTATTTGCTAGTTTGTTTTTATAAATATTAATATGGCTAGGAATCTAGTTTAGGGCTATTATAGCCCCTTAAGTAATAGCAAATTTAGTAGCTTTTATAGCCCTGATTTGATATGCCTGGCTAGGATTATTAGAGGGAGATTTAAGCTTATAAAGGCTAGCTTAATTATTACTATAAATTATAAAGCTAAGCTTAAAGCTAGCTAAACTATTAATATATTTAATAGCTTAGATAGTTTCTTTTAGTTTCTTATTATAAATTAGTTAATTTTCGCCTATATTAGCTATAGCTTAGTAAATAGGCTTTGGGCCAATATCTAGGTAATAGGCTATAATACTTATTCTTATACTTCTAGCTTTTTTTCCAGATAGATATAAGATATTTAAATATATAATATATTTATTAGGCTTTAGCTAGCTTAAATATTTTAAGTAGATTTTGCTAGCTTTTTCTTTAAAAAGAAAACTAATAGCTATTATATAAGAGATAGCTTAGCTTTAGGGGGAAAAATAAAAATATTATAAGGATTTTAAATTATCTAGTTAAGCTATACTAGCTAGAGATTCTCGGATTTTATAGGCTTATAGGCCTAGATTTTCCTCTTTAAGTAGGGAGAAGATTAAATAATATAGAAATAGCTTTAGGGCTTTAAAAGCAAATCTTTTTAAGCTATAGTTGAGGCATATAGAAGGAGGTTATTATTACGACCACACAAGGTTATTGGTTGGACGCAATATGAGAGTTACTTTGGGTAAGTAACTATGACGCAGAATGTCATAGATAGGCGAGTTATTTATTTGAAGAGTTATGTGAGTGGGTCGGTAGGTCGGTTACTAGAGTATTGGGATTCCGACCCTATGACTTTATATATAATAGATTAATAGGTTAATAAGTTAGAGAATATAGAGTATAGATCTTAATTCTTTAATCCTATAAAGATATATAAAGAACTATATAGCTATATACTTATTATATAGTAGATAGGAGCTTTATATTTAAACTAATTATTTAATTATATTTTTAAGTTAGATATATTTTATTATATTAATTATTAAATTCTTATATTTTATTCTTTTATATTTTCTAAAATAATTATCTTATAAGTTAATATAGATTTAACCTATATATAATATTTTAAATATCTTTATTATATTATAAAGAGATAAATATATTATATTAAATAATAATATAAGTTTAATTAAAATATTAGTTAATAATAGCTTAGTTAATAAATTATTTTTATTAATATCTAAGATAATTATAAGATATTTACTTATATTTATTATAAAATATTATTAAAAATATAATATAGATGAGTTTAAAAGAAATGAGATTAGAATATTATAAATATCTTAAGATAGTAAACTAAATTTAGAATATATAGATAAATTAGATATTTTAGTCGGAGATATATAATAACTTTAGAAAGGAAATTACTATAATATAGATAAAAGGCTTAATAATAAGATAAATTATATAGCTATAAAATACTATATTTTATATTTTAAGAGATATTATATAATTAATTTGGTTAACGAGATAAACTTAGAAATATATTATTAGGAGAAGAAGTTATAAAAATAATAAATTAAAAATAAAGATTATAAGATAGAAAGGAGTTAATAATAAGAGATTATATTAAAACTTTATCTAGAAAGATAAAGAATAATAAAATAAATTATAATAATAAGGAATAATATATTAGTATTTATAGATAAATATAGATTATAAGCTATATAAATAATAGATAATTCTTATAGAAAGCTATTATTATTTTACTTAAAGCTTAAGAAAAATAATTATATTTGAGATAAATTTTAAATAGAAGAGCTTTAGAAAATTATTAAAATTAAAAATAGAAATATTTATTAGAGATATTAGATAAAAGTTATAAATAATTAGATTATTTAGAAAATTAAGATTTATTTAAAGAAATTATAAAATAAGTTTAATATAATATTAAGCTATAAAAATAAATATCTTTATATATTTAAGAATTATTTATATATTAGTTAAAGATATAAATTAAATAAGATTATCTATTTAGAGAAATTATAATTAATAATTAATATATAATATAAAGAGATAATATTAAAGATAAATAAGATTTAGGAAATTATTATAGAAATTATTAATAAATAAATTATAATTAATATTAGAGAAAAAAAATATTTTTAAATTATTAGAAATATATATATTATAATAAATTAATTAGGAACTAGATAAATTATTAAATTATTTAGCAAAAATAAAAATAAATAAATATAAGAAGATATATTTATAGAAAGTTAATTATAAATATATATATTAATATAATAATTTTATTATTATTAATTTCAGGCTATATTAATAAAGCCTAATAATAGAATTTAGATTGATTTATATATTAGAAAAGATATATTTAGAAAATTAATAGACTTTAAAATAATAGACAACTTTATTATAAAAGAAATAACTTTACTTACTAGAATTAATTTATAATAAAAAATATAACTATATAAATTATAACTAATTAATAGAATATTAGTTAAAAAGGGAAATAGGGTTATTTTAAAAGAAACTATATTAGTTAAAGTAAAGATATTAGAGAATTATAGAAAATGGGTTTAATTTATAATAACTAATTTAGGCAATATTAATATTATATTAAATATATTATAGCTAGAAAAGAATAGGCTATAAATTAATTAGGAGAAGAAAATAATAGAGTTTTCTTAATATAATTATAAAAGATATAAAGAATTATAGAGGTATATTTAAAGATAGCTAAGATAATATTGCCTAGAAATTTATTACGAACCTGATGGTTATAAGCACGTGGTATTACGATATACGATCGTGAGCACAATTGGTCATTATGCGGCGGTCACGTGGTTGGGTCGGTGGGTCGGTTACCAGAGTGTCGGGATTTCGACCCTATAACCCTATATATAATAAATTAATAGGTTAATAGGTTAGAGAATATAGAGTATAGATCTTAATCCTCTAACCCTATAGGGATATATAAAAGATTATATAGATATATGCTTTTTATTTAGATAAAAGCTTTATACTTATAATATTATTTAATTATATTTTCAAATTAAATATACTTTATTATAGTCTTAAACTTATTCTTTTTATTCTCAGAATAATATTATATAAGTCTTTAAATAACTATAATAGACAGCCTATATATAATACTATAAGTACTCTTATTTTAAAATTAATAAGTTTATATATACTTTTCTATTAAAACTAATATTATATTAAAATTTACTAAGAGTAATATTAGCAGAATTCTAGTAATGCTAGCAATATTAGCGGCATTTTATATAGAAGAATATTATTAGGAATAGGTTAAGTTAAATCTTCTAAATAAGTATAATAATAATAGAGATAAGTTAAATAATTTTTTTATATAATATATATTATATTTTAGGTTTTATAGTTCTTTATTTAAATTAGAAGTTAAAAGGGTTATTTAGATAATTATATTATTAATAAGAAGAATAATAAAATAGATTAAATTATATATTTAGGATTATAATAAATATTATAATATAATAGGAAATATTTATATAGAAGCAGATATGGCTATATAGATTATTTTTAGATTATAGATAGGATTTGCGAAAAAAATCAAGAAAATATTTAAAGAGATTAATATAGAGAAAACTATAGAATAGAAGTTGCGATATTTTAAGCAAATAGAATTAGTAAATATATATATAGCTGAATTTCGGAGTATAATAACTAGAATTATATAGAATAATAATATATTAAATAATATATTTTATTAAGAATTAAAGGAATTAGTTAAGAATAAAATAATAAAAATAAATAAATTAAGAGATCTTTTAGATATTATTAAATTAGCTATAATTATTAATAATTATTATTATAAGAGATAATTAGAAAAGAAAGGTTATTATTAATAAATAGGCAAATATCAATATTATATAACTTTTTTCGAAGTTTTATTACCCTCCTGCGTTCTATTTATAAATACCTGCCTTTTAAGAAGAACCCCCTAATTACCTACTCCCTAAATACTAGACCTTCTAGCCCCCCTATAGATACTAATAGGCCTAGTACGATAAAACCCTCCTCTAACCCCCTATACTACTATATAGACTCTACCTCACCTGCTAACTCCTTCCCCAACCTAGAGATCTTTTATAATAATACTATTAGCCTTATTTTATTATCTCTTAATTTATTTAGCTTATTTATAGTCTCTATAATTAACTAGAATTTTAATAATAACTCTTTTAATATTATTATAAAAAATTTCTCGAATTCTGCTACCTTTTACTACTTAAGCCGCAATTTAAATAAAAAATACTTAATTCTCTTTAATATTAGCTTTTATATTAATAAAAAACCTAAACTCTTTAAAAATAAACCTATTAGAGCTAAAGAACTTATTCTTAAAACTAGAAATCTTCTAATAAAAGCCTATAGCTATACCTAAAATAGAGAAAAATAAACCAAACTATTTAATTTAATTAAAAATTTTAGAGAATTTATAGAAAAAGATTAACTTATTATTATATTTATTATTATTACCTCCTAAATAGCCAATCTTAAAATAGCTACCTAAAATATTAAAATAAAAACTAAAGCTCTAGCTAAAGCCCTTATACTTAAAGCTAACTTTAATCTTTTAAATATAAACCTAGCTATAAATTAATCTTAAAATAACTCTATATTATCTAATATTTATATAGCTATTATTAATAAGGATATTAGCCTTATTTTAAATTATATTACTTAAAAATAAATTATAATATAATCTAAAGCTAAAATTATAATTAATTTATCTATTATTATATTAAAAATAAAGCCTAATAGGCTTATTTTTATCTTTTCTAGCTTAATAAAATTTTCTCTTCTAACTTTATAAAATTTATTTAATAAGGCATTTCTAGAAAAAGAAGTTAAAGGCCTAATTATAGTCTTTAAATAAAAATCTAATTTTATTTATAATTAGCTAATTCTTAGCTAATTATTTACTTAAAAAATAAATTATTTAAAAATATCTAATTTCTTTTAAAATTCTTTTAAAAAATAAATCCTAATATAAGATTATATTATATAATATTTTTATTATAGATTTTAATAATTTATAAGATATAAAGCTAATAATTAATAAAATTAAAACTTTTAATAAAGATTTAATCTTAATTAATATTTTTTATTAGCTTTTCTTAAAAGAAAATAAAGATATAAAATATATTAATTTAATAATAATAGCTTTTATTATTATTATAGAAGTAAATAAAGCTATTTAAAATAGGCTTTATATAGCTAATATTAATATATAAGTTAAAAAACTATATTCTATTATAATTATAACCTAATATCTTAAATATTAAGGATTTAGTTATTTAGAAAACTATTATAAGAAGAAAAGACTTATTTATAAACTCTATAATAAAAATTATATTATTAGCTAATATATATATAAAACTTATAATATTAAAGAGATTAGATATTTATATTTAATATCTAAATATACTAATTATAAAGAATTTTATATAGCTAATTATAAGGCCTATAAAAATTTATTAATAATTAAAATTACTAAAAATATTATTAATTATTTTTAATAATTAATAATAATATTAAAATTTTATAAGTTAATTTAAATTAAAACTTAATAGCTATAGAATTAGCTCTTTAAATAGCTATTAAGCTAAAAATCAATATTTTCTTAATTTAAAAGCCTTAAATTATTAAATCTTCTAATTTAAATAATTATTTAATTATTAAATCTATTATATATCTAGGCTTTAGCTAAATTCTATTAAATTACTAAAAACTATACCTGAAAACCCTAGCCTATATAGCTAATAACTATAAGCTAATAGTTTTTAAAGCTAGAAACTCCTTAAATAATCTAAATTTACTTATTCTAGATATTATAAAAAGAAATTAAATAATTTATCTTTTAAATATTTATAATTAAATTAATTTAAGCCTTATAAATTTAGATACTTTAGAAAAATATCTATTTAATAGAGAATTAAAGGCTAGTTTTCTAATATTAAGAGATTTTAATATCTATTATCTCTAATAAAATCCCTTAGCTAAGTCTTTTTCGAAAGCTAAATAATTAATATAATAGATAAAAGAAAATAAACTAGCTCTTTTAAATACTATAGGCCAAGGAACCTTTTTTAGGCTATATTTAGCTAGGTCTATAATTCTAGACTTTATCTTAGCTATTATCTTTTTAGCTAATCTTATTAAAAACTAATAAATATTAGAAAATCTAGGCTTAAATTATTTTAGAATATTATTTATTATTTAAGATATTAATATTATTAAAATTAATAATAATAATTTTTAGCTTAAATTTAATATTAAGCTAATAGATTAGTCTTTTTTTACTAAAAAGCTTTAGCTAGAAATAGCTAAATTAAAACTTTTAAGCTCTTTAAAATTACTTAACTCTTATATTAGGCCAGATCCTAGCCTATTTATCCTTCTAATCTAAATACTAGAGCTTTTAAACTCTATAGCAAAGAAGCTTACTTTTATTATTATATTTATAGCTAAAAATAATATTTCTAGACTTAAATTAGGCGCTAAGCTTAAACCCTAATAGAATCCTTAGCTTTTAGAATTATAAAAAGAGATAATAAAAAAATAAAAGAATATCTCAAAAAATTTAAGCTTAAAATATAGCTATTTATAAGCTAAAAATAGCTATTTTATAGCTATAAAATAAGCTAAATAAAAATATTAAAATTAATTTCTAGAAAAAAAAAATTCTTAATTTATTTATAAGATTATAGCCTATATAAAAGACTTATAAAAAAAAAAGCTATTAGATATCTCTAATATAGAAATCTTTTTAGAGAAATATAAGGTCTTTAAGGAGGCTTTATTTTCTCTCTCTTTTAATATTTTAACTCTTAATTAGACAGGCTATAAGTCTATAAACTAAAAATAGCCTTTGCTTAGCTTCTTTAAGCTAGAAATAATATATTTAGTAAAAATTAAAGAAAAAATATTAAGACTAGATATTATTAGCTAAAATATAATTATTTAAGCTTATAAAACTATTCTAGAAATCTTTTTTAGACTATTTAATTATTTTATTAATCTTAGATATTATCTTAAATATTAGAAATAAGCTATTAAATTTATCTTTAAAAAATAAGACAAATTTAATTATTTTATTCTAAAAGCCTATAAGATAATTTTTCTATTAAATTACTTAAAAAAGATTAATAAATATATATTAGCTAAAAAACTTAAATATTTAATTAAAATTATTATATTTTTATATAATTCTTAATTTAATAATAAGCTTAAAAAATTTATTATTAATATTATCTTATAATTAATTAATAAAATTAAAAAAGAATATCTAAATAAGAAAAAAAAATTTTTTTTTTTCTAAATATTAAAAATATTTATAATTATATAGCTAAAAATTAGCTATTAGCTATTTTATAGAAATTATAGCTATTTATTAATTTAATTAGCTAGATAACTTCTTTTTTAGAAAATAAAAAGCTAAAATTAGCTTTTAATAGCTAAATTAAGAAATTTAATAAAATTAAAATAAATATTCTCTAGAAAAGCCCTATTTTATCTATATTATTTCTTATATATATTAGAAATTTATTCTTAAATATAGCTTTTTTAATTTAGATTCTTTTTTATATTAATAATATAGCCTTATTTATCTTCTTAATTAGCCTAAAAAAGAATATTAAAATTCTAGAAAAAAAGATAGCTAAATTATAAAAATTAAAAGCTAATAATATTATTAAGTTTAATTTAGCTAAAATTAAATTAATATATTTTATAGGAGATAAAAAGACTAAACTAGCTAATCTAAAGCTTTTTTTTAATAATATTATCTAATTTAAAAAATTAATAAAATAATTAGGCTTTTAATTTAATTTTAATCTTATTTTTAAATATTATATAATTATTTAAATAAGCTAAGCTAAATTAGCCTTTCTTAAAATAGCTAAATTAGCTAATATTAAGAAAGATCTAATATTATTTATTATATAATAAATTTATCTAGCTTATATAATAAATATTTTAGACTATAATTTATTTATATAATAAAAAGATTAAGCCTAATTTAAAAAATTATTATAAAGTCTTTAAAATCTAGCTTTAAAAAAAATTCTTAGAATTTTTAAAATAATATCTATTATTCTAATAAAGCTAAAAGCCGCCTTATAATCTCTTTTTATATATCTTAATTATAATTTAAAAAGATTTGCTTTTAAAGCCCTAAAGCTATCTCTATATTATCTAACCTCCTTTCTACTTAAAAAAGAAGATCTAGGCCTATAAGCCTATAAAATCCGAAAATTTCTAGCTAATATAGCCTAACTAAATAACCTAGAACCTCTATAATATTTTTACTTTTCCCCCTAAAGCTAAGCTATCTCCTATATAATAGCTATTAGCTTTCTTTTTAAGGAAAAAGCTAATAAAGCCTATTTTAAATATTTAAGCTAGCTAAAGCCTAATAAATATATTATATATTTAAATATCTTATATCTATCTAGAAAAAAAGCTAAGAATATAAGAATAAATATTATAGATATTAGCCTAAAGCCTATTTACTAAGCTATAGCTAATATAGACAAAAACTAACTAATTTATAATAGAAAACTAAAAGAAACTATCTAAATTATTAAATATACTAATAGTCTAGCTAGCCCTAAATATAACTTTATAATTTACGATAATAATTAAGCTAGCCTTTATAAGCTTAAATCTCCCTCTAATAACCCCGGCTAGGCATGCCAAATTAGGGCTATAAAAGCTACTAAATAGGCTATTATCTAAAGAGCTATAATAGCCCTAAAATAGGTTCTAGGCTATATTAATATCTATAGAAATAAACTAATAAATAAACTAGCAAAAAAAGCTATAACTATTTGCCCTTTAACCCGAGAAATCAGCTTTATAATTATTAGCTATATAGCCAAGAAATAAGCTATTGAGAAATAGCTTAATATTATTAAAGCCTATAAAGAAATATAATCTAGCCTAAATAATTATAAAAATCACTATCTTCTAGATATTAAAGCTAAAATTTAACTCCCCTAGAATATAATCTATATATATACTAATATCTACTTTTAGGTCAAAATTAGGCATAGCTATTTAAAGTTATATCTGGCTAGGCTAGGGCATACTAAAAACCCCTATTATTATTATAGAAAGATAAAAATAGGTTAATATTTACTATATAATTATAAATAGCCTAATATAGCTAAGGCAAGGGCTAAATTAAGAGAAAACCTAAAGAAATATAGAATAAAGCTAAAAAGCCTATTCTATATAAAAACTAATATTTAAAATATTATCTCTTTTCTTAAAGAAACTTAGATTTATACTAGAAAATAGCACCTAGCTAGAAAGCTAGAACTATAAGAAGAGCTAGAAGTAATAGAGAGAGAGCTAGAGAAGCTAGAAAAGGAAGAGGGAGCAGAATAGGCATAGAAAAGGCCTAAAAAATAACTTTCTTTTATATTTCTTTTATTTTTCCTTTAATTTAGGGCTCGACCCTCAATATCTACTAAAATATATTCGGATACCTCCTTTTATAACTAGTCACTAGATCAGCTAGGCGCCCTAGGCGCCTGCCGTCCT
>QYAN01000165.1:0-12485 GCA_003988815.1 Chlorencoelia australis
TTATATTAATTATATTTTTTATTTATAAATTTATAAATAAATAATATTTTTATTTAAAAATCTTTTTTTATTTTTTTAATTATTTTTCTAATAATTTAACTTTTAATTTTATTTCTTATTTAATATAAATAATAATAATAATATATTTATAGATTTCTCTTATTTAATTATTAATYTAAAATAAATTAAAAAATATAATAAAAAAAAAATCTAGATAATATATTTTAAATAATTATAAAAATAATAAGAAAATTTTATTATTTAATTTTATATTATTCTATAATATCTTTAATATCTTCTTAATAATATAGATCTTTAGAAAAAGAAATTTAATATTTTATAGAATTTAAAAATTTATAAATTTAATATATAATTAGCTTATAATAAAATTACTAATATTAAAGAAAGATATCTTTATATCTTTTATAAAAATTATAAATTTCTCTTCTAATATTTATTTATAAAAGATTTTAATATTTTATTTATAATTAAATATTTTTYTTTTAAAATATATAAATTATTATTTTTAAATTTTAATCTTAATATATATTAAATATAAATTAATAAATTTTTATTTTTTATAAATTAATTATTAATAATATTATATATTTTAATTATTAATAAGCTATAATTAAGCTTATTAATAATATCTTTTATAATTAAATTTTTAATATAATTATTTTAAAATAAATTTTTTTTTAATTAATTAAAAATTCTAAATAATAAAAATTAGCTTTATTATAAAATTCTAGTTTTTTATTTCTATTAGCTATAATATTTTAATAATAATTAATTATTGTCGGTTTACTGATAAACCGTTCGAATTCTTCGAATCTACCACGTAGCACACGGGTCACGACTTATTGCGTGGCTCGATGCTTTGTGATAGTTTTGATTCTGGTTACCCTTCTATTCTAAGAAGAATAGAATGCCTTTATAGTACTCTAAGGAATACGTATGCCCTTGCTAGGGTTTGTTGCATTTTTAGATATATAGAAGGCATTTTCTAACTACTGAATTCTAGTGGCTATTATATTTTATTAGATATTATATTTCAGATATTATTAGTATTAATACTAGAGCTACTTTAAAAGAGATAAAAAATAATAGCAATAATAATAATAATAATAATAGCAAATGTGCTTTTTATCCCTTCTGCTTAACTTATCTTATATCTTTTAGAATAATACTATTTATATTAATAAGTTATTTTAATATTTTATAAGGCTTTCCTTTTATTATTATATTAGCAGGGTTACTTTCTCTATTAATCTATTTAATCTTAGTTATCTGCCTTCTTTTATAGGCTTGGTGAAGAGCTATTATATTAATTATTAATTATTTCTCTAGTATTATGCCGAGTTTAGTAAGGTAGTTATAGAGGGATTTTAAGTTAGTAACTAGGGTTAGTGGTAATGTGATCTATAAGAGCTTCTTAATTATAATTATTGATATCACCAGGTGGTGATTTATCTATATAGATATATCGTTGGGTTGGTTCTTTGGTTGTTATTGTTAATTAATTGCTATCTACTCTATAAAAGACTATAGAGGTTTTATACCTATTATAGATATTGTGTTTCTCGGTTATTTCGCCGATTTCCTACTAAGCAAGATCTATAATAATTACCCTATATTCAATACTCTTAGTATTACTGCTTAGCGTTACTATTTATGCCAATATTGGCAATCTTTCTTTTCTTAGTATGGTGTCAGTTTATCGAAATTTACGAAAATTTCCTCTTTTCTTTTTCTTATTTACTATTCCCCTCTTTCTGCCCTTAGCCCTTCTTATTCTTCTTTCTCTTTACCTATCTCTCTACTTAGATCGTAATCTAATTATAATTTAAGAATCTTTTTAATATCTTATTATAGTTATTCTTGGTTATTATATCTGCGGGGTTATTTTAACTATTAATTTATTTTACTTCTTATAATTCTTTTTTTTTATAACTTTATTATAAAGCTATAATATTTATTATTAGACGTTTTTCCTTTATTATTCTAAGTTTAACTAAGTATTTATATAATAAATATAAATTAATATAAGCTATTATTAATATCTCCTTATAATTTAGTTAATTGGTTATTTTCTTAATAGTTATTTCAATAGATATAGTTATATTTATTCCTTTTATTATATTATATATTTCTAAAGCTAGTATATTTTTTATTATTTATTTACTTTTTATAAAGCTTTAATAAATTAGGTTTTTCTTTATTATAAAATTTTTATCTATTATAATTTTATTTGCTAATATAATCTTATATTTAATCTAGAAACTTAAATTTTTATTATTTATAAATAATTTATCTATAAATATAAATATTTTTACTTCTAATAGATTAATTAGAATATATATAATTTCTTAATTTTAATAATTAATTTGCTATTATAAGTATTTATTAAGATTTATAATATTATCTTCTATAGGTTTCTTAGTTTATATTACTATTAATAAGTTAAATACTACTTTTAGTTAATAAATTATAATAAGATATATTCTTTTTGCTTTTTATTTTATATATTTCTATTTTCTTATAAATAATTTTAGATTTATTATTTTTAACTTTTTGTCTTATTATTTCTATTATATCTTTATATTATTTTTTTCTTTCTTTAATATATATTTATTAAAAATTAATAATAATCTTAATAATAGTTTTTCTTTTAGTTTTACTATTAAATTAGCTTTTTTTAGTTTTTAATTTTCTTTCTTAGAAAACTTTTTTATTTCTAAAATTAGAATATTATTAGTTTATATTTCTATTATTCCGAATTCCTTTTCTATTATTAGTAGGAAATATAGGTTATAAGTTAATATTATTATTAATAGTTTTTCCTTATAATACTTATAATATATAGCCTATTAATATATTCCTATCTTTAATATACTATATAATAGTTTAATTATAGCTATTATCGTATTTTTTGGGTATTTATTTATAATTTATTATAATAGTTTAGCTAGAATTAATTATTATAATATTATTATAAATTAAATATATATTTATATAATATTATATAGCTATAAACTTATTTTTTGATATCTTATTAATATTAGTATAAAAGCTATTATTATATATTAACTTATTTATTATATAGTTGGAAATTATATTAGAATTATCTTTTTTTCTTTATTATTATATATTTAAATAACGAGTTTTAATTTTTTATATAGTATTTTTATTACTTTGCCCTTAATTTTATTAATTAGTTTTAACTTAAATATTCAAATATTATTATATTTCTATAAGTTATATTTTTCAAACTAAAATACTTTTCTTATAATTAATCTATTAATTTCTTATTATTATAATAGCTTAAATAGTATTTCTAAAATTATTATTCTTCTTTTTTCTCTTAGTTTTAATATAAGTTTATTATTTGCTTTTTTCTTAATAGATATAAATATCTTTTTAGTAGTTTTTTCTTATTAGCTTCTTTAGATTGGATTTTTTTTCCTTTTTTATTTATTTTTTAATCCTTTTGGATATTTTTTTCTTTTAACTTGATATTGACTCTCTTCTTTAATTTTATTATTTTTCTCTTTATTTATATTTTCTGAAATTCCTTTCTTTTTTATATAATATAGTTTTATTATTATTATTCTAAATTTTATAGGTCCTCTTAGTATATTAATAATATAGCTTTATCTTTTAATTATTATTAGTTTATATAATTCTATTTATCTCTTGCCTTTATGCTATATATATATATTAGAGTTTAGTAGAAAGTTTATTATTTTCTTTATATTTAATTTATTTTTTATAGCTAAAGCCTTTATAACTTTATATTTAGCTATTAGGTTTTATAGTTCCTTTATTATAGTTTTAATTATTTTTACTCTCTTAATTATTAATAGAATTAAAAGGTTTAATTTGCTTATCTTTAAATATACTTTAAATATTAATAGTATTAGTATAATTCTATTTAGTTTTGCTATATTATTTATAGCTTTTATTATTATCTATAGTATTATTTCCTTATTTATTTATTTCTTATCTATTAATTTATTTTAGATAATTTTATATACTTATTATAATAATATATAATAATATTCTATTTTCCCTATATTATTATATACTTTTATTAGTACTTTTTTAATTTTAATATTTAAAGAATTTATATATTATCGAAACTTTATTAAATTAAAATTCTTTTTAGTATTATAAATAATCTATTTTAATAGTCCTTAATATATATTAATTTAATATAGCTTTAATACTTCTTATATTATTTTTACTAATATATTCTTTAAAAATTTTACTATTTAGAATAAAATAGAATTATTAATAACTTATAGTATTAGTTTTCCTTTAATATATAATATATTTACTATAATTAAATAGTTAAATTTATAGTTATCTTTTAGTATAAATTTAAATCTTCTAGATAATTTCTAATATATTTAATATTAATAATAAAATTATATAATTTTTTTAATTACTTTTAGATAAAAGTCTTATTTTACTCATTCTAGTATTTAAATAAATTAATCTGCTAATAAATATCTAAATTTTTAATATAATTAATATAATTTTATTTTTATTAAATAATATTATATAATATTTTATTTTAATTAATTTAATAATATTTATAGATAACTTTATTTATATATAATAAATATAATCTTTTTGCTTTATATTAGTATATTCTATAAGTTATTTAATCTTATTCTTATTTTATCTATATTTTATAAATAATATAAAAATAAAATAATTATTAATAATATATAAAATATAATTATTTCTAGTATTATAGGAATATTTATACTTTCTTTAGAAACTACTTTTCTTTTGCTAAATTAAATCTTATAAACTCTTATTATATTCTTATTTAATTAAATCCTAAAATTTATTTTCTTTAAAGCTAAGTATTATTACTCTCCTATAGTCAATACTCCTACTATTTTGCTATCTGGCATAATTCCTTAAAAATTCTCTATTAAATATTAAATATTAAAGATAAATATTATTATTTAAAATTATTTCTTCTTTTTTTTAAAAATATTATTATATATTATTATATATCTAGTTAATTAATTACTTAATATTATTAATATCTATCTTCTATTTATTATTCTATATTCTATAAAAAATTAATTATCTTCCTTTTAGTTTATTTCTAGTAATTTCAACTATTCTACTATAAATTAATCTTCTTTTTTTATTTTATTCTCTTTTTCTTCTAAGAGTTTTAGTCCTTCTAGTATTTATTCAACTTTTTATTCTTTTTCTTTCTTTTTGCCATTTTCCTTTTCTTTATATTTATTTAGAAACTTTATAAAATAGGCTATATTTATTCTTTATTTAGATTAGTTATATAATATATAAAACTTTATATATAAATTTTATTATTCTTCTAGCTTATATTTTATTAACTAATATCCCTATTTGCTATAAATATAATACTTCTTTAATCTCCTATACTAAAGAATTTAATATATTATCCTATATCTACTTTATCTAAATCCTTTTAATCTTTTATATCTGCCTTTTCCTCTTCTATATTTTCGAGTATTTATTTTTCCTTAATATTATTAATCTGTCTAAAATTATTCATTTTCTTTTTCTTCTTTTTTCTTTATTTTAAAATTATTCTCTATTAAGAACTAAGCTCTTTATATTTAATAGTTTTTTTTAGCTTTTATTATCACTTCTATAGCTAAATATAGTTAATTATATACGGCTTTATATATTTTCCCAGATTTATATAATATTAAGCTATATTTAAATATACTTTATACTATATTTAAAACTTAATCCTTTATTATATTTTTAGTTTAATATTCTATAGATAATCTAGGTTAAATTAGCTATATTCTCTTTAAAAGCATTTCTATATATACTACTTTATTCTTATCAGAATTCTATATAATTATTTATCCTAGGCTCATTTCTCTCTATTTAGTTAAATAGAATTATTTATTCTTTTCTATCTTAAAATAATACTAGAATAATACTATTATATCTTTAAGTTTTAGTTTATTAATATTTTTAGCTATCTTATTAAAATAGTAGTTTTTTGCTTATCTAGTTAATAAATTAGAAAAAGATAGTTTATATTAATCCTTTTCTAATCTAGCTTTCTTATAGTTTATAAAGAATAATTATAGCTTTAGTTTAAGTATATTATATTTCTTTTTATTATATTTCTTTATTTTATTTTAATAAATTTTTATAATATTTGCTAGTTTTATTATTATATCTTTATCTAGCTTATTATTATCTTCTAATATTATATATAGATTTTAAAATAATAGTTCTTATTTAAATTCTTATACTATCTTATCTATTTTACTTTCTAATAAGTTTATTCTTTAATTTATCTAATAGTTAATTTTAAGTCTATTATTATTTATTATCTTATTAATATTTATAAATAATATTAGTATATTTATAAGTTCTTCTATTTTATTATTTATTTTTAGGTCTCTTATATTATTAACCTTTATTTGTTTAATTACTAGTTAATTATTTTTATTCCTTAAAAAGTTAAATTCTAGTATATTATTTATCTGCCTTTTTACTTTATTGTCGCTCTATATTACTTATTTATTTTCGGTAAATACTTCTATTATTACTAAAATATATATTACTCCTCCTTTCTTGGGTATATATACTCCTTAACTTCTTATAAAATTCCTGAAAATATATAGTATAATTATATTTGCTTTACTAAATATATTATTTATCTATCTATAAAAGTCTTCTTTTAAGTTCTGCTATAATATATTATCTAAAGCTTATTCGCCTTTATAAATATATAAGTAATATATAATTTATCTATCTACTTATAGTTATATATATTATATCTAGTTTCTAATATTTATTAGTATTTCTTAGTTTATATTATTAACTAGCCATAATATATATTCTACTATCTTTAATTTAGATAAAAGTATTTAAAAATAATATATATAAGATTAAATTAAAATATAAATAAGATATATATATATTAGGATAAGATAAAATATATAAAGGATATTATATAGGGTTATAATAAGATATAAATATATATAGAATAAATATATAATTATAAATTACTAAATTTAAAATTCGTTTAGATCCTAATATCTTAATCTCCCCAAAATATAGAATTCTATTAGTATTATAGTTATAATCAGGTCTTCTTAGCACTTTAATCCCAAGAAATAGAGTTTAATCAGCTTCTTAATATTTAAGGTCTCTTTTTATAAAATCTAGCTATTCTATAATTAACTATAATATTAACTACTAATTAGTATTAATATCACCAGATAGTAATTTATCTATATAAATATATTATTAGGTTAATTCTTTAGTTATTATTATTAATTAATTACTATCTACTCTATAAAAAACTATAGAGGTTTTATACCTACTATAAATATCGTATTTCTCGGTTATTTCGCCGATTCCCTGCTAAGCAAGATCTACGATAATTACCCCACATTCGACGCTCTCAGCGTTACTGCTTAGCGTCACTATTTATGCCAATAATAATCTTAATAGATTCTCTGATATCATAGCTATATACTATTTTATATAGCTTTAAAGCTAGTATACTTCTGGTTATTCTTTTATATTTAATTAAATTCTAGTAAATGATATTTGCTTTATTTTAGCCATCTATTAAGGTAATAATATAACTAATTTGGGAAGAAAAATTCTTATTATTTATAAAAAAGGCATTTATAAATACTAGTAATTATAGCATTTTATCGTCTAGTTTTACGAACTTAAGACTTTTTTCTTAATTTTCTATTTATTATACTAGATATTTATTAAGCTATTTAGTATTATTCTCATCTAGGTTAATTATCTAGGCAATAAAGAATAAGTTAAATAATGCCTTTGGCTAGCAAACTAATACTATATAGGCTTCTCTGGCTCGCTATGCCACATACTAGTTCTTTAGTATAAGCTTGTCTCTTATAATGCTTTTCATATTAGTACTTGCGGCTAGGCTAGATAATATTATTTATAGGTTTTTATATTATTGCTATTATATAAATAGGATTAATTTATTCTTTTATAGCTAAATAAGTTCTTTATTAAATTTTATTGGCTTTTTAATAGTAAGTATCTCTTATTCTTTAGCTAGAAATTTGGCTTTTCTAAGCTTATTCTCTTCTTAATCTATAAATACTTTATCTGCTAGAAATAGAGTGTCATTTATTTATAGCCCTATTATATTAAATAGCTTATTACTCTATAGTAAATATAAATTATATATTAATTAGCTTATTCTTAACTAATTAATATAATAAAAATAATAAGTCTTAAACTAATAATTTTCTGCCTTTAATATTCTATATAAAGATTTTATAACCTTTAATACTAAGTTTATATTAATTTCTAATTATTCTATAAATTCTAAAAAAAATCAGATATAAAACTTTTAGTTAAATATTATAGCAAATTATATATAAGCTTATAAAATATCTTAAAGATATAGCTATAGATTTAAAAGCTTTATTATTATAATATAAAGAATAAATTATTAGCTAATCTTTTAAATTATTAGTAACTATATAAAAATAAAATCCTTTTTAGGGTTATTATATATTTATATAATTAGCTTTAATTTTTTAAATATTTTACTTATATCTTTATTCTTAATCTCATCTATAAAGTATAATTTAAAGAGCCTTAATCCTTCTAGTAAGCTTTTAATAACTTTAAAAATATCTTTCTCAAGTAACTTAGCTATTTCTTTTTATCTAAAGGCCTTAAATTAGCTTAGCGCCTCTTATAGATAGATAGTAATATCTATAATAGCTATAAATATCAGATATTTCTATAGTTAGCCTTTATCTTTTTTTGCTAGTATTTTGGGAGGTATAATAGCTGGCAGAGTAGGAGCTATAGAAGTTGCTATTTTATTATATTTATTATTATTTTCTGCTAAGTATAATTTTATAAATATAGATTTAAAGATTATAAATCTGCTTAAAAGCTTTATAATATAAATCTCTTCCTTAACCGTCAGTAGGTAAAACAGGCTATTCTAGTGGCCAGCTTGCCTAGTATTGCCTTTTTTCTATACTAATACTAGTGAATTTAATAGTAAATTATAGATTTATCCTATATTTAATTTATTTTTTATATTAAAAGTATTTACTATTTATTATTCTGCTTATAGTTTCTATATTTCTAGTATTGCCTTTTTAATTATAATAATATATTATATTATTAAAGGAAAAGATATATTTAATTTAATTATTTTAAATATATTCTAAATATTAAAAATATAGGCATTAATTTTCTTAGGCCTAAAATATTATTAATAGCCTTAAATGCTATTTGCAAGGCTATTTCCTTATCGATCTCTAGTAGCTTAGTTGTGATAATTTAGTATATATATTATATTAGGCTATAATAATACTTTATTATTCTAATAGAATTATATACTTCTATTARTATTGTCTTTATATTTATTCCTAAAATAATTATATAATACTTAAATTCTTTGCTAATAAAGTTCTTATCTATATTATATATAATAAGGTTAAAAGGGCTTAAATAGGTATTAATTTAATATATATATAATATATTTCAAATATATTTAATATTAATATTCTATAGCTATCTGCCTATCTGAAATTAAGTTACTTCGTTAATTATATAAAGGATTAGCTAATTACTAATATATATAATATTTATAATAATATTATAGTTAAATTTAATATTATCTCTTAAAATAAAGTAAAATCTTTTTAAGAATTTATTAAACTTTTAGYAATAATAATAAAACTTAATTAGCTTATTAAGAGCTTATTTATTAACTTTGTGGCTAGAGCTATAAAATAGCTTTTATAGCTTTTTAACTAAAAGATACTTAAATTATTAATATAATTATTATAGCTTTATTTTAATTAGATAATATATAGAAGTTATAAATAATTCAGATAGGAATACTTTTAGGGACAAGTTTTATAATAGAAATAGATAGCTGAAATATTTTATTATAGATATTTTCTTATTTTTAGTAATAATAATATTTTAAAGGTTATTATAGTAAATTCTTAAATTATCTATATCTGCTAGATATAGTAAAAAAGAGATATCTATATAAATAATATAGAATTATATTTTCTCTATAGGGGTTTATATTTTTATAGTTTTTATTAAGAAAGATATTCTAATTTTAAACTAGATATTAACTTGGCCTTTTATTAAGATATTAAGCTTTATTAATTTATCTTTTCCCTATAATATTAGAAACTAGTTATAGCCGGCTATTAATTTTATTAAGGCCTTAATATTAATTATTATATTTATAAAAATTATAGAGATATAATATAAAATAAGAAATATAATATAGCTAAATAGATTATTTTCTATATTTAAGATAATATAGTTTATAGTTAGGAAGTATATAAATATATTATTAGCTAGTTTATTACTAGTAAGTATAGCTTATTTTGTGCTTAATATTCTAAATTTAATAATAAAGTAACTTATTTTTAAGCTATTATTATTTTTATTAYTATTTTTCTTATATTCTTTAATATTAAATATAAGTAATTTAAATATTTTATTATTCTTATTATTATTTTCTCTCTTATAATAAATAATAAACTATTAAAATCTATTTTCAAAGCTTTCTTTTTGGCCTTTATCTTTACTAAAATGCCTTTTAAACTTTTCTCTTACTTAAGCTTATTCTTCTTTAATATACTTCTATAATTAATAGTTTTCTTTTCTATAGATATAGTATTTATAAGAAGGAGAAGAAGAAGAAGAAGAATATCTATATTTATTAGGGCGGTTATTATTCTCTTTATAATAYCTGCGATCTATATAATAGGCTATAGGGCTAAAGGTTTTATTTGCAGATATTTATATTAGGTAATTCTTTTCCCAAGCAACTATTAAAAATTAAATCTTATTAATAAGYTATAAAATATTCTTATAGAGATTAGAAATAGCTATGCGGCATACTAGTACTCCCTGGCATATAGTTACTAGTTTATTAAAAAAGATAAGATTAGAACAAAGCTCTAAATATAAGCCGAATTATTACTTTATAAGTTTATTAACTAGGATCTGAAAATAGTAATAGATTAGCTTATTTAGGTTTTTATTTATTACTTTTTATAGAATTATTATATTCTAGCTTATTAAGTTCTTTTTATAATATTCTATATCTTTAAAGAAATTATATATATAATTATATATATCCTTAAAGTTCTTCTCTAATAAGCAACTACTATAATAATAGCTTTCTGCTAATTCTTTTAGTATAATTAAAAATACTATTATATAGCCTTTTAATAGCAAATTAAAGTATTTACAAATATCGTAAAATATAGTAAGTTTAAAGTTAAAGCTATAGTTAACTTTATTATACTTCTATTTATCTATATAAACCTTTATAACTACTATTAGTTTCTTTCTAAATATAATAGATAAAGCATAYTATAGAGATATAGGTATAGGGTTAATAGATACTAATATCTATATTAAATTAGTAATAAGAAGTTATTATATATTATTATTAGGCATTATTACTTATTATTATATAAGTTGCTAGGCTTAATATACTTATAAAAGCTATTAAAGGTTTTGCCTAGCTTATAAGGTTTATTATACTAATTGCTAAGCTTGCTAGTTTACTAGCTAAGGTATAAGTAGCAAGGAAGCTAGATTAATAATATAGATAGGTACTATTAGTACTTTGTGAATTAGTAGCTAAACTATAGGATTTATTATAAGTTCTATTTAATTTAAATTTAGCCTTTTTTAAAATATTATAATATTTATTAATATTTTACTAAGGATTAAAGCTAGCTTTTTATTTATCTATTTATATATTTCCTCTTATTTAACAACTTTAGTAAGAACTACTAATAGGGTTATATTTCTATTATTTTAAATAATATAAATATCTTTTTAAAGGAAATATATATATAATTATAATTTTATTAATATTTATAGCTTTTTAAAGATATCTTTATTAAATATATTAAATTCTTCTTATATTAATATCTATAATTCTTTATCCCTAAAATTATATATTTTATAAATATAAATTTTTATAATAATATACTCTTCTAGCTTTTCCTTAGTTGCTATAGCCGTATCGATACTATACCTATGCCTCTAGATCTTCTCGGCTTAATCTTTATTTATTTTAATATTTATAATATTGAAATCTTCGAAAAAGAGAATAAAAATAAGGGGTAAACTTAAGTAAGATAAAAAGTCTAGTTCTGAAATTTGCAAATCTTAGTTAAATAGTCTGATCTATACGTCTACTAATTAGTGTCAGTTTACTGATAAACTATTCGAATTCTTCGAATCTACTATATAGTATATGGGTTACAACTTATTGCGTGGCTCAATACTTTATAATAGTTTTAATTCTAATTACCCTTCTATTCTAAGAAGGATAAAATGCCTTTATAGTACTCTAAGGAATGCGTACGCCCTTGCTAGGGTTCGTTGCATTCTTAGATATATAGAAGGCATTCTCTAACTACTGAATTCTAGTG
>QYAN01000166.1:0-12478 GCA_003988815.1 Chlorencoelia australis
TTTAAGCTTTATTTTTAATATTATTAAGAATATAATTTTTATAATAATTATTATTAAAAAAATAATTATTATATTATTTAAAATAATTAATAATTTTTTTTCTTTAATATATTAGATAAATAATTATTTTATTATTAAGTTTATTAAATAAATTAAGAATTTTAAAAGACTTATTAGAATTTAATATATTTAATAAATTATTAAAAGATTATTAAAAAGATAAAAATAATTATAATAATAAATAATTAAATTAATTTTAAGATATATAAAATATTTTATTATTTATATTTAGAAAATAAGATTTTAATATTATATAATTATATAAATTAGTTTTCTAAGTAAATTATAAACTTAAAAAAAGCTAGAAAGACTAAAATAATAGAGATATAGAATAATATAATCTCGAAAATAATTTAGAAAGATAAAATAAATAAAGATTTATATTTTAAAATTCTTAAAAATAAATAAATAAATTTTTTAATTATATTTAAAAAAGAACTACTTTTATAATTTTTATTTTATTATTAAATTAATTAATATAAGTTTTTTTTAAATATAATTATTTTTTAAATTTTTTAAAATAAGCTTTAAATTTCTTATATTAATTATTTTAAATAATAATTTATATATTTATAAATTAAAAATCTTTTTAATTTTTTTATTATTATTTATAAAATTTATCTATTTATATTTATATTTTTTTTTTATTTTTCTTTATTAAATATTTTATTTTTTTAATTATTTAATTAATTTTAGAAATATATATATATATAAATATAACTTTAAATTTTCTTTTATTTTTTTATTATAAAATAGCTTTTATATATTATATTTATTATTTTTAAGATAATAAAAAAATAATATAAGTTATTCTAGAAATAATAATAATATTTTAAGCTTTTAATATTTTAGATTATAAATAATTAAAGAATAATAATTTTAATTAATAAAATTTTTTAATTTTTTTTTTAATATTTTATAAATTTTTATAAAAAATAACTAACTTCTTTATAATATCTAGAAGATTAATAAGATATAGGTCTTATATTATAAAGAAATAAATAAAAAAAGATATAAATAAGACAATAATATTATTCTTATTATTAATTATTATAATAATTATTTTATTTTTATTTTTATTTAGAAATAAGAAAAGAAAGAAAATTTCAGATAATTTTACTATTCTTTAGAGTTATAATAAAGCTATCTAATATAAGCCTTCTATATATAGAAAGATTATTATTAATTAAATAAAAATAAATAAAAAGAATATATTAAATATTATCTCTAGCTATATCTTATATTTTAAATAAGCTTTAAATAATATAATAAATTATCTTTAATTAATCCTTAAAATCTAAAACTAAGAAAAAAGAGAAAAGAAACTATAAAATAAGGCGAGGTCTTATAATTAAATATATTTCTAACTCGCTTAATTACTAGTATATCAGCTAATTAATATCTAATCTAAATTATATAACAAGTTGCCTAAGGCAATAAGGAAGCAAACTATCACAATTATATCTTTTTAATAGTATTTCTTATAAGTTATAGCTAATAGCTTTCTAACTTCTAGATATATAGACGATAACTAGTTATAGGCTTTCTTTAGAAGTATTATATAGATATTATTTATATTCGAAATTATGAGTAATTCCTTATAGAGTAGGAGGCTATTCTCTAAGCTATATTTAGGGGATAAGTTATTTTGTGCCTATTTTTATTATTTTTCTAGAGATTTATAGATTTTATAAAGAAGATTTCTAATTTTTTTTATATTTAGGGGTTAATTTATTTAAATTATAAAAATAGTTTAATTTTTAATTTTTCTTTTATATAGTTTTAGGGATTAATATTTTATTTTTTATAAGATAGGGCATCTATAGCTATATTGGCCTTGCTTAATTGATAGAGGATTTAGAAGAAGAATTATAATAGAATATTTATCTAATATATTTATTAAGAATTTAGTAATTTTTTAGTTATAAAGTACTTAAGTATTTTATAGTTAGTAATAATCTTTATATAATATTAAATATCTTATAATTTTGCTTTCTAATTTAATAATTCTTTAATAATAGCTAATATTTTCTTATTATAAATTTAGTAGTTAATTTTTACTAGTATTATAATTTTAAAAAAGAATATTATTAGGTATTAGTTAGGGGTTTACTTATTATTATAATTTTAAGAGAATATTATTATTATTATTCTATTTAATATACTTATTTCTAAGCGAGATTAAAATATAGAATTATAATATATTAATATTAAAAAATTATAAAGGAAATTTTTAAGAATATTAAAAGTTTATTAATAGTTCTAATTAAATTTAAAAATTATATTTTTGTGAGTTAGATAAATTAGTAATTTAGCTATTATTTTAAAGTTATAGATAAAATATTAATAAAAATTATAGAAGTTTAAGAAGGACTATATTTTTTTTATTATTATAGGGGCTTTTTATCTTTATATTATTATTATTTTCTTGGGATTAACTTTTATTCTTTTAATTATTATTATAAATTCTAAATATTTAATATATTTAATATTAAATTCGTATTTCTAGATATTAACTTATAATTTAATAGCTATAAGGCAATTTAGTATTTTCTTAATATATATTATATATTTTAGTTTATTTTTAAAATAAATTAAAATATTATCTAGATAGGCTATATAGAAGTTATTTAAATATTTGAAAAATAGATTATTTATATAATATTAATAAGTTATAAATTTATTAATAAGCTTAAATAATAATATTTTATATTTCTAGTATTTAGGTTGAAAAGATAAATAGGCTGAGATCTGGCCTAGTATAGGGGTTGAGTAGTTCTAGAGAGCTTAAAAGCTTTATTATTATTATTATTCCTTTTAACGTCCTATATAAGTCGAAGACTATAGTAGGACGGCAGGCGCCTAGAACGTCTAGCTAATCTAGTAACTAGTTATAAAAGGAGGTATCTAAATATATTTTAGTAGATATTAAGGGTTAAGCCCTAAAATAATAGAAAAATAAAAGAAATATTAAAAGAAAGTTATTTTTAGGCCCTTTCTATGCCTATTCTATTTCCTCTCTCTTTTCTAGCTTCTTTAGCTCTTTTTCTATTATTTTTAGCTCTTTTTATAATTTTAGCTTTCTAGCTAAATATTATTTTCTAATATAAATCTAAATCTCTTTAAAAAAAGAGATAATATTTTAAATACTAACTTTTATATAAAATAGGCTTTTTAGCCCTATTTTATATTTTTCTAGGTTTTCTTTTAATTTAGCTTTTATTTTAGTAATATTAGGCTATTTATAGTTATATAATAAATATTAATCTATTTTTATCTTTCTATAATAATAATAGGGATTTTTAATATATCCTAGCCTAGCTAGATATAACTTTAAATAGCTATATCTAATTTTAATTTAGAAATAGATATTAATATATATATAAATTATATCTTAAAAGAGTTAAATTTTAGCTTTAATATCTAAAAGATAATAGTTTTTATAGCTATTTAAGCTAATTTATATTTTTTTATAGGCTTTTATAATATTAAGCTATTTTTTAATAGTTTATTTCTTAGCTATATAGCTAATAATTATAAAGCTAGTTTCTCGGGTTAAAAGGCAAATAATTATAGTTTTTTTTGCTAGTTTATTTGCTAGTTTATTTCTATAGATATTAATATAGCTAGAAACCTAATTTAGGGCTATTATAGCTCCTTAGGCAATAGCAAATTTAGTAGCTTTTATAGCTTTAATTTAGTATATCTGGCTAAGATTATTAAAGAGAAATTTAAGCCTATAAAGGCTAGCTTAATTATTATTATAAATTATAAAGCTATCTTTAGGGCTAGCTAGATTATTAGTATATTTAATAGCTTAAATAATTTCTTTTAGTTCTCTATTATAGACTAGTTAATTTTTATCTATATTAGCTATAGCTTAATAAATAGGCTTTAGGCTAATATTTAGGTAATAGGCTATAATGCTTATTTTTATATTCTTAGCTTTTTTTCTAGATAGATATAAAATATTTAAATATATAATATATTTATTAGGCTTTAGCTGGCTTAGATATTTTAGATAGGCTTTGCTGGCTTTTTCCTTAGAAAAGAAGCTAATAGCTATTAAATAAGAGGTAGCTTGGCTTTAGGGGGGAAAGTAGAAATATTATAGGGATTTTAGATTATTTAGTTAAGCTATATTAGCTAAAGATTTTTGAATTTTATAGGCTTATAAGTTTAGATCTTTTTCTTTAAATAGAGAAAAGATTAAATAATATAGAAATAGCTTTAGGGCTTTAAAAGTAAATTTTTTTAAGTTATAATTAAAATATATAAAAGAGAATTATAAGATAATTTTTAGCTTTATTAGAATAATAGATATTATTTTAAAAATTTTAAGAATCTTTTTTAAAGTTAGATTTTAAAGACTTTATAATAATTTTTTAAATTAGATTTAATTTTTCTATTATATAAATAAATTATAATTTAAAATATTTATTATATAAGCTAGATAAATTTATTATATAATAAATAATATTAGACTTTTTTTAATATTAGCTAGTTTAGCTATTTTAAAAAAGGCTAATTTAGCTTAGCTTATTTAAATAATTATATAATATTTAAAAATAAGATTAGAATTAAATTAAAAGCTAAGTTATTTTATTAGCTTTTTAAATTAGATAATATTATTAGAAGAAAGCTTTAAGTTAGCTAATTTAGCTTTTTTGCCTTTTATAAAGTATATTAATTTAGTTTTAGCTAAATTAAACTAAATAATATTATTAGCTTTTAATTTATATAATTTAGTTATTTTTCTTTCTAGAATTTTAATATTCTTTTTTAGGCTAATTAAAAAGATAAATAAAGCTATATTATTAATATAAAAGAAGATTTAAATTAAAAAAGCTATATTTAAAAATAAATCTCTAATATATATAAGAAATAATATAAATAAAATAAGGCTTTTCTAAAGAATATTTATTTTAATTTTATTAAATTTCTTAATTTAGCTATTAAAAGCTAATTTTAGTTTTTTATTTTCTAGAAAAGAAGTTATTTAGCTAATTAAGTTAATAAATAGCTATAATTTCTATAAAATGGCTAATAGCTAGTTTTTAGCTATATAATTATAAATATCTTTAATATCTAGAAAAAGAATAAATATTTTCTTTTTATTTAAATATTTCTTTTTAATTTTATTAACTAATTATAAGATAATATTAATAATAAATTTTTTAAGCTTATTATTAAATTAGAAATTATATAAAAATATAATAATTTTAGCTAAATATTTTAGTCTTTTAGCTAATATATATTTATTAATCTTTTTTAAGTAATTTAATAAAAAAATTATCTTATAGGCTTTTAGAATAAAATAATTAAATTTATCTTATTTTTTAAAAATAAATCTAATAATTTATTTTTAATATTTAAAATAATATTTAAAATTAATAAGATAGCTAAATAGCCTAAAGAAAATTTCTAAAATAGCTTTATAGGCTTAAATAATTATATTTTGGCTAATAATATCTAGCCTTAGTATTTTTCTTTTAATTTTTGCTAAATATATTATTTCTAGCTTAGAAGAGCTAAATAAAGGCTATTTCTAATTTATAGGCTTATAGCCTGCCTAATTAGAGATTAAGATATTAAGAGGGAAAGAAAATAGAGCCTTTTTAAAGACCTTATATTTCCCTAAAAAGGTTTTTATATTAAAAATATTTAATAGTTTTTCTTTTTATAGATCTTTTATATAGACTATAGTCTTATAAATAAACTAAAGATCTTTCTTTTCTAGGAACTAATTTTAGTATTTTTATTTAGCTTATTTTATAGCTATAAAATAGCTATTTTTAGCCTATAAATAGCTCTATTTTAGGCTTAGATTTTTAGAGATATCTCTTTATTTTTTTATTATATCTTTTTATAATTCTAAAAGCTAAGAATTCTATTAGAATTTAGGCTTAATATCTAATTTAAGTCTAGAGATATTATTCTTAGCTATAAATATAATAATAAATATAAGCTCCTTTATTATAAAGTTTAAGAATTTTAGTATTTAGGTTAAAAAGATAAATAGGCTAGAATCTAGCCTAATATAAGAGTTAAATAATTTTAAAGAGCTTAAAAGCTTTAATTTAGCTACTTCTAGCTAAAGCTTTTTAGTAAAAAGAAATTAATTTATTAGCTTAATATTAAATTTAGGCTAAAAATTATTATTATTAATTTTAATAATATTAATATTTTAAATAATAAATAATATCTTAAAGTAATTTAAGCTTAATATCTATTAGTTTTTAATAAAATTAGCTAAGAAAATAATAGCTAAAATAAGATTTAGAATTATAGGCCTAATTAAATATAGCCTAAAGAAGGTTTTTTGGCTTATAATATTTAAAAAAGCTAATTTATTCTTTTCTATTTATTATATTAATTATTTGGCTTTTAGAAAGAGCTTAGCTAAAAAGTCTTATTAAAGATAATAAATATTAAAATCTTTTAATATTAGAGAATTAACTTTTAGTTTTCTATTAAATAGGCATTTTTCTAGGATATTTAGATTTATAAGGCTTAAATTAATTTAATTATAAATATTTAGAAAATAGATTATTTAATTTTCTTTTATAATATTTAAAATAAATAGATTTAGGTTATTTGGGGAGTTTTTAGCTTTAGTAATTATTAGCTTATAATTATTAGCTATATAGGCTAGGGTTTTTAGATATAGTTTTTAGTAATTTAGTAGAATTTAGCTAAAGCCCAAATATATAATAAATCTAATAATTAAATAATTATCTAAATTAGAGAATTTAATAATTTAGGGCTTTTAAATTAAGAAAATATTAATTTTTAGCTTAATAGCTATTTAGAAAGCTAATTCTATAGTTATTAAGCTTTAATTTAAATTAACTTATAAAATTCTAATATTATTATTAATTATTAATAAAATCTTATAGGCCTTATAATTAGCTATATAAAATTCTTTATAATTAATATATTTAGATATTAGATATAAATATTTAATTTTTTTAATATTATAAATTTTATATATATATTAGCTAATAATATAATTCTCGCTATAAAGCTTATAGATAGGCTTTTTTCTTTTATAATAATTCTTTAAATAGCTAAACTTTTAATATTTAGAATATTAGGTTATAATTATTATAAAATATAGCTTTTTAATTTATATATTAATATTAGCTATATAAAGCCTATTTTAAATAGCTTTATTTGCTTTTTTAATAATAATAAAGACTATTATTATTAAATTAATATATTTTATATCTTTATTTTCTTTAAAGAAAAGCTAATAAAGAATATTAATTAGAATTAGGCTTTTATTAAAAATTTTAATTTTATTAATTATTAGCTTTATATTTTATAAATTATTAAAATTTATAATAAAAATATTATATAATATAATTTTATATTAGGATTTATTTTTTTAAAGAATTTTAAAAGAAATTAGATATTTTTAAATAGCTTATTTTTTAAATAAATAATTAGCTAAAAATTAGCTAATTATAAATAAAATTAGGTTTTTACTTAAAGACTTTAAAATAAAGACTATAATTAGGCCTTTAATTTCTTTCTCTAGAAATATCTTATTAAATAAGTTTTATAGAATTAGAGAAAAAAATTCTATTAGGCTAGAAAAGATAAGAATAAGCTTATTAGGCTTTATTTTTAATATAATAATAAATAAGTTAATAATAGCTTTAGCTTTAGGTTATATTATAGTTTATTTTTAAATAATATAGCTTAAAATAAGGCTAATATTCTTATTAATAATAGCTATATAGATATTAGATAATATAGGATTATTTTATAGTTAGTTTATAGCTAGGTTAATATTTAAAGAATTAGAATTAGCTTTAAATATAAGGGCTTTAGCTAGAGCTCTAGTTTTTATTTTAATATTTTAGATAGCTATTTTAAGATTAGCTATTTAAGAAATAATAATAATAAATATAATAATAAGTTAATTTTTTTCTATAAATTCTCTAAAAATTTCGATTAAGTTAAGTAATTTAATTTATTCTTTTCTAATTTAGATATAATTATAAGCTTTTATTAGAAGATTTTTAGCTTTAAAAATAAATTTTTTAGCTTTAATAGATTTATTTTTAGAGAATTTAGATTTTTTATTAATATAAGAGCTAATATTAAAGAAAATTAAGTATTTTTTATTTAAATTATAGCTTAAATAATAAGAGATAATAGAATTTAAGAAAATTTTATTAATAATATTAAAAGAATTATTATTAAAGCTTTAGTTAATTATAAGAACTATAAATAGGCTAGGTAAATTAAGAGGTAATAGAATAGGGCTAATAGCCTTATTATAAAAGATCTCTAAGTTGGGGGAGGGGTTGGCGGGTAAGGTAAAGCCTATAGGGTGGTATAGGGGGTTAGAGGAGGGTTCTATTATACTAGGCCTACTGGCAACCACAGGGGGGCTAGAGGGTCTAGTATTTAGGGAGTAGGTAATTAGGGGGTTCTTCTTAAAAGGCAGATATTTGTGGGTAGAATATAGGGAGGTAATAAAACTTCGAAAAAAGTTGTTATTTAAAAGCTTTAATTTAGCTATTTCTAGCTAAAGCTTTTTAGTAAAAAGAGATTAGTTTACTAGCTTAATATTAAATTTAGGCTAAAAGTTAATATTACTAATTTTAATAATATTAATATTTTAAATAATAAATAATATCTTAAAATAATTTAAGCCTAGATCTTCTAATATCTATTAGTCTTTATTTAATAAGATTAACTAAAAAGATAATAGCTAAGATAAGATTTAGAATTATAGGCCTAGCTAAATATGGCCTAAAAAAGGTTTTTTAGCCTATAATATTTAAAAGAGCTAGTTTATTCTTTTTTATTTATTATATTAGCTATTTGGCTTTTAGAAAGGGCTTAGCTAAGAGATTCTACTAGAGATAATAAATATTAAAATTTTCTAATATTAAAGAATTAGCCTTTAGATCTCTATTAAATAAATATTTTTCTAGGATATTTAGGTTTATAAGGCTTAGATTTATTTAATTATAGATATTTAGAAGATAAATTATTTAATTTCTCTTTATAATTGTGATAGTTTGCTTCCTTATTGCCTTAGGCAACCTGTTACGTAATTTAGATCAGATATTGATTAGCCGATATACTAGTAATTAAGCGAGTTGGAGATGTATTTAATTGCGAGGCCTTGTCTTATTTTATAGTTTCTCTTTTTTTCTTTCTTAGCTTTAGATTTTAAGAATTAATTAAAGATAATTTATTATATTATTTAAAGCTTATTTAAAATATAAGATATAGCTAGAGATAATATTTAATATATCTTCTTTATTTATTTCTATTTAATTAATAATAATTTCTCTATATATAGAAAGCTTATATTAGATAGCTTTATTATAACTTTAAAAAATAGCAAAACTATCTGAAATTCCTCTTTCTTTTTTATTTCTAAATAAAGATAAAGGCAAAATAGTTATTATAATAACTAATAATAAGAATAATATTATTATCTTATTTATATCCTTCTCTATTTATTTTTTTATAATATAAGATCTATATCTTATTAATCTTTTAGATATTATAAAAAAATTAGCTATTTCTTATAAAAATTTATAAAATATTAAAGAAAAAATTAAAGAATTTTATTAATTAAAATTATTATTCTCTAATTATTTATAATCTAAAATATTAAAAACTTAAAATATTATTATTATCTTTAAAATAATTTATATTATTTCTTTATTATCTTTAAAATAATAAATATAATATATAAAAATTATTTAATAATAAAAAGATAAAATAAGATCTAAAATTATATTTATATATATATATATCTCTAAAATTAATTAAATAATTAAAAAAATAAAATATTTAATAAAGAAAAATAAAAAAGAAATATAGATATAGATAAATAAATTTTATAAATAATAATAAAAAAATTAAAGAAATCTTTAATTTTTAAATATATAAATTATTATTTAAAATAAATAATATAAAAAGCTTAAAGTTTATTTTAAAAGATTTAAAAAATAATTATATCTAGAAAAAGCTTATATTAATTAGTCTAATAATAAAATAAAAATTATAAAAATAGTCCTTCTTTAAATATAATTAAAAAATTAATTTATTTATTTTTAAATATCTTAAAATATAAATCCTTATTTATCTTATTTTTCTAAATTATCCTTAAAATTATATTATCTTATATCTCTACTTTTTTAGCCTTTCTAGTCTTTTTTAAATTTATAATTTACTTAAAAAATTAATTTATATAATTATATAATATTAAAATCTTATTTTCTAAATATAAATAATAAAATATCTTATATATCTTAAAATTAATCTAATTACTTATTATTATAATTATCTTTATCTATTTAATAATCTTATAATAATTTATTAAATATATTAAATTTTAATAAGCTTTTTAAAATCTCTAATTTATTTAATAAATTTAATAATAAAATAATTATTTATTTAATATATTAAAAAAAAAAAATTATTAATTATCTTAAATAATATAATAATTATTTTTTTAATAATAATTATTATAAAGACTATATTCTTAATAATATTAAAAATAAAGCTCGAAAATTTCTCGAATTATTTTATCTTAATAATAAAGATAAATATATTATTAAAAAACTAATTAATATTATATTTTCTTATTTTAAAAATCTTATTAAAAAAAATAAAGGTCAAAATAATTTTCTAGTTTTAAATATAAAAATTAATAAATCTTTTATAATATTCTTTTAAAAATTCTATTAATATTTAAATATTATTAATATAAAATTTAATAAAAATCTTTATATTATATTTAGAAATAAAATTATTAATAAGCTCTAAATAGCTATATTTTAATATTAAAAGTCTAATAAGAATCTTTAGAAATATTTAAATATAATCTAAAAAATAGATTCTAATCTTATTATTATCTAAATATATAATAATAAATATAATCTATTTTTAAAAGAATATATTTTATCTATCTTATATATTATAAATTATAATTCTAATTATAATAATTATAACTCAAGTTATTTTATATTATAAAATAAAGCTATTAATAAAAATCCTATATTATCTATTATTTTAATAAATTAATATAATAAATAAAACTAAATAACCTCTTAATTTAATAAATAATTATATTATTTTATGCCTAATATACTAAATTATAAATTTAATAATATCTAATTTATTAATTAAATCTAATTTTATTTAAATTAATTTAATTAATTTAATATTAAAATTAATATAATAAATATTAATAATATATTAAATAAAATTAATAAAGATAAATATTATAATATTTATAATTAAACTAAATTAAATAATAATAATAAAAATATTTCTTTATAAATAAAAAATAAAGCCTAGAAAAAAACTTCTTCTTAGACTTAATATATAATATAAAATATCTAAATATATTAAAGTTATTTAGAGAAAAATATCTTATTTATTTTTATATTTTAATAAAAAATAAAATTAGTTATAAAATTCTAATATTTATTAATATAAAAGCCAATAAATATATATTTATTAATAAATTATTATTTAAATATCTTTCTTATATATTTAAATTTTTTATTTATTATCTTCTTAATTTTATTCTTATTAAAAAATATAATAATTTATAAGAATTATTTATATCTTATTATATTTATCTTAATTTTATAATTAATAATTATATATAATTATTTATATTCTTTCTTATTATTAACTTTAATAATTATAAAATTATTCTTAGAAAATCCTAAATTATTAAATATTAAATTTTAATTAATATTATAAAATAATATTTAATATAGCTAAAAAGCTACCTTCTTATTATCTTTTATATTAGAAATTATATTTTCTCTAAAAAATAGCTAAAGCTAATAATTATTAACTATAAATATTAATAAGATATTAACTAGAAAAATATTCTAATTATTATAAATTAAAAAAAGAAAAATATTAATAATTATAATTAATTAATAATTATAATTATAAAAAAATCTCTAATATTTATAATTAAAAATAAGATTAAAAAATTAATATTTATTATTCTTATAAAATAAGTCTATTTTAATAATCTTAAGCTAAAATTAATATTATCTTCTTTTTATTAATAAAATTCTTTATTATCTTATTTAAATAAGA
Organism: Chlorencoelia australis; assembly: GCA_003988815.1. Taxonomy (NCBI): domain Eukaryota; kingdom Fungi; phylum Ascomycota; class Leotiomycetes; order Helotiales; family Cenangiaceae; genus Chlorencoelia; species Chlorencoelia australis. The sequence goes on from QYAN01000166.1 coordinate 12,166, forward strand.
CTTTTATAAAGAATTACTTAATAGCTATATAAAAGATAAAATATAAACTATCTATTTTAAAGCTAGATAATTTAATACTTCTAAAAGAATTTTCTAATAATTCGAAAAATATAAAAATTATCTTATTAATTTAAAATTAAAAATAATAATAATATTTATAATTATATTTTATATTATAAATATAAAATACTCAAATAGCTATTATTTTAGGTTCTATATTTTATTTAATTATTAAGAATTATATTAAAAATAAAATATTTATTATTATCTTATAAAAAATTAAAGAAATTATTAAATAATATAAAAATAAATA